>DWMG01005333.1:0-10269 GCA_018244855.1 Elbella merops | reverse complement strand
GCTTTCAATTCATAAATTAGATATTATTATTATTATTATTTAATTCGCGTGTAATGTGCGGTGTGATTCGTACTTCCATTATTGTGGTACGCTCATAACTTGTACCAGAATCAAGATCTTCGTGTAGCATGTACTGTGGGCAACGACAGGGACAAGGGCAGGCGCAGCATTCCAGCTGGCTCTAGATAAACACGCAAGCGAGCTCCCGCTGAATTAAAACGAACACTAATTTATACAGAATGCAAACGGCGTGTATAGAAATAATTTACTTGAACCAAAACCTATTGCTTGCACCCGTGCAATTTTAAAAATAGTAAGCATCTTATTTTTTAGGGTTTGGTATTAATTTGTGGACAGGAAGTGTTGTTAGAATATAGGAAAGTAATAAATAAGTAATAAAATGACACGTTGCTACGGTATGGGAAATTAAATTTCCAATATCAATACTCTAAACATGATCCTTAGAAATAATTGAAATGCGCACGTCCAGTAAATGCAGGTTGCCTTTAGCTTCGATTAAACTTTCACTATAATTTGTAAACAAAAGAAAGTGGTAACAAGCATGTTACATAAAATATAATAATTCTCCTACACAATCACTTAAAAAAAGAGATTTTACAAATGAAAAAAATATCGTATATCATGCACTCGATGATTGCTTTCTCTAATTTAGACTTTTTTTGGGCGAATTGTACAGCTTTCCTAGGAAATAAGATATATTTAACACATACTTTCAACTCCACCAAATATTGATGGAGTAGGTAATATGGGTACCAATATTTGAGAATACGACATGGCGAGACTACATAGCGACAGCTCGTGAAAGGCGAGATATAAATTCACACGTATTCGAAAACAAATGGCCCAGTAGTATCAGATAATTGGGTCAGGCGAGCAACCTGTTGCTCACACGCATTGTCTCGCGTGGCGGTGCGCCGCCGGTCCCGTTACCGCTCGGTCAAGTTCGGCCCATTGTGGCGTGCTTCTTGGCTTTGTGACATACGGATTTACTTTGGACCCCGCGGCTGATCAAAGCTTTGAAGATTAATATCAACGTCACGTTTACTGGACTTACTACGAAATATGTTAAAGTTCTAAGTGCTACCGACTTATTATTGTGTTTTCTTAGTAGATACAGTTAAATGATGTGTTTTTTATGTTCATGCAATGTTCATGTTTTAAATCTCTTAGCTGTGATAGGAATGTGATAGGTGGATTATATTTCTCAAATGATGCAATGGACTGCAGATAACAATCTGATTGCAACTACCGATTGTAAACGTACATTTATGACGATGATTAAGGAAGCCAGACGTTATTTACAATTAGGTAGTTATAAATAATAAGTGAACACATATCATCATATATACATCGCATATCTGACGATGAACCGACAGCCGGTGGAGTAGGCGTGTTCTGGATTGGAGACCGCGGCTCGGCAAACGTAACGTAGGACGCCCTCCGGCACGGTGGGATGACGATCTGCGAAAGGCTGCAGGCAGATGCTGGATGCGACAAGCCGAGGACAGGGCGCGATGGCTCTCATTGGAGGAGACCTATGTCCAGCAGTGGACTGAGATAAACTGATGATGATGATGATGATGATATACAAAATTGTTATTTATTTTCTCCATATACAAAATTGTTAAATAACTAATATCAAAAGACATTCACAAGTTCGACGCAACACGCGCAACGCTCACCCATAACAAATTCAACGCACGAACTCGCGTTAGTTTCGGTTTTATTGCATGCGATACATACAGACATATATGCAAACAAACATACATATAAAATGGATTTATTGCCCGCTCGCACTCCCGACTTATCTCAGTTCCGTTATCCAATACACAATTGTTTTAATACGAAACATAAAATCCATTTTGTATTGAAATTACGTAGTGGAATAGGCTGCAAATAAACAAAATACGGAGATACGGATAGCCAATATTGTCGTCTGAATATTTATCTCGGAAATACCTTTACAGCTGCTATTTCTGCCGCTAAACGTCATTATTCGCATTCTTATGCTAGAAGAATTTAAGTTGAGATGCTGTGAGGCGTACGAACATAAACCAAAATTAATTCTTGCAGGTGATATTACTCATAAGTTACTATTTTGTTACTTCTATCATATAAATACACAAAAAGCATATGAAAACACGGAAGTACATAAAATACAGAACTACAAGTATGTAAAATACAGAAGCTCATAAAAAGGCAAAGCACCGTAATATTCTATTCGTTTCGTTGTTAGCTATTCACGAGTTTAGACACAAGCTCCCCCTGCACCTGCCCGCGGTAGTGAGTTGAGAACTACTCAGAATAAAACTTTGTAACAAGCGCCCGTAAATAAGCCATATTGGTACAGCGCATATTTAGCTGTGGGATTTCACACGGAGCTGCATAACGAGTTGCACGTGGAACGGTGCAACTTGTTCCGCATTTACTGGCTGTGTTTTGGAAGACACGAGTATTGTGCGCAGTTTAAATGCGGTATTATTCTTACGTAATCACGTCAGGTCCCTTATGGGATAGGCACAGAGCATCGAGTACCAAATATTCAGAAATATTTTGTGCTCAATACGCCTCAATGATCAGACGTGCACATTAGAAGTGTTTTATTTTTTTTCGTTACTTTATTTTATATATTTTTTATATTTAGCTTAAAGTTTAGTTTCTTAATTAGGTATTTATCAACCTACGTAGTCATAAAGACGAGCCGCATTTGTTTATAAATATTTATAATATTGTTAAAATTGTCACAGCGTGGCCAGACTTAGGATCATTTTTTGAAGAACACTTTTAAGACCGCATGTCCCAGCGCCGAGAGACTACACTCAGAGAGAAGGTTATTGTAGAGTTCGTAGGTTAGCGGAAATAACGAGCGCTCAAAAGGAAAAGTTAAAGGCTGTGTCATGTTGCACTAGCGACAATGGACCTAAACTATTAGACAAAAGGGATATATTATAAAAAATATTATTATTAATTATTTTAGGTTACATTTGTATATAAATAATAATTAATTGAGGATGGATAAAGTCGTACACGGTGCAGGAAACTGTGCCCGCATACTTCCAACCTGCAAGCCCAGCGCGGGAATTTTGGGTAAAGCCGTCTAATAAAAGTGTATAGTGAATTTCAATATGACTCATGTGTAATATAGTATTTGTAGTAGTCATATAATTTATAGTCTACATACATATAAAAAGAAATATACTGTTCGTCTGATTAACACATGGCCGAAACGACTGGCTCCAGGTGCATGGAATACCAAATACGATTATTAGCGAACTTCGTTCTAAATAGACAAATAACTACGTCATAAATTTCAAGAGGCTATAATTATTTTATTCATATAAGAAATTAATCCTGAGTCAATCAGAAATACAGTTCTTAGCGAAGTGTTTTAGAATAATCGAGATAAAGGCTAAAAGTTTGATATACACAATGAAATATACAGTAGAATTTGAGCAAGTAAAATAATAAATCCATCAAGTTATAGTCGCAAAGTTATACGGGCGTGTAATGGTTATTTTAAACCGGATATTGTGCATTATAAATGATATCCGCTTACCGCAAAGACAGTGGCGCCCCCTTGGTTATGTCAGCTCGTCATGCAACCGTATCGCTTAAGTCCAGACGACTATTCTCATGTCAAATCGTATTAACTTGCGCTATTGTACATTCCCTTTGGTGAATATGTGTACTTTTTCTAAATATATAATGTAATGTACATATATTATTAGTATATAAAGCTTGAATATAAAATACGCTTGCTGTACATTAATAATCATTTATTTAAAACGTTCTTAGCTGTTTCACGAACACATTTTAATGCGGCCATTAAATACAATGTCGATATAACAATAAAAAACAATAGTGGATCCGTTTTGACAATAGAAATAGCATTTCGAAATTGCTGGAGCTTTTTTATTGTGTGCCGAATTTCGTTCATTAATACATGTCCAAACTATGCGACAAAATGTGTTAAACTGTGAACAACTGGCCGCGATTTTCCTCTCCAAGAGCTGGGTGCAACCTACCTCGACACCGAGGACTGCATAACTATACACTAGTAGTCATTATTAAGCCCGGGACTGTGCTGAAATGGTGCACACCTTTTATATAATGTTTGTGTACCACGATTTGGACAATATTTAACGTTTCGAACATGTTTTTAATTAGGAGACAGCTCCTTATGTTCTTCAAAATGTACTTAAAATTATTTATTATTATTGTTATAACGGCCGGTTAAAAATTTCCATAGAAGAATTATAATTCGTATACTTGTATAACTGGTACTTGACAGAAGTCCTGTAATAAATGTGACAATAACTTAACAAAAGTGACATCACGCTTGTAATCCCCGAAGGAGGAGGCAGAGGAGTATATTCCACTCCCACGTTTCAACATAATTAAATTAACTTTTACTATTAAATATTACGTGAGTACTATTAGATGTTTCGGACCTATACGAGGTTCTACCTCATGAGCTCCAGCCGTTTGCAGATCCTCGTACAGGTCCGACACAAGTCAGACCATCGCGAAAAACGTACGCGATTTAAGCCGGTACATATATAATCAATTAAATTAGATTTACAATTGCTGTATAATAATGAAAATTTAATTTACGAATTATTAACTAATTTAATTTCAGGATTAGTTTCAGATTTACTAAGCTAAAATTGACATTCTCATTAAACATAGCGTTGTTCATTTCCAGTGAGACTCTTCCGCATTATGAAAGCTAACTTGTGTTTTTTTATACTCAATAGGCTAGCTTTTGTTTAAAAGCGAAACAATATAAAGTTTTTATGAGTATGGTTATGTTTAGTATTATTGGTGCCTTTCATGCTATGATGTTAATTTTTGTTTAACTAACAAATTTGTGTGTCCAAATTACAAATACATACAATACCTACGTAGGTTCGTATAAAACAGAAGTTGTAGCTTTTCCAAATTCATCTACGAGTAGCTGTACATATGAGATATAAGTTTGGGAATATATAATTAATATAAGCAAGAAATTCCGCTGGAGCCTCATTCGTTAATCAGCACAGTACGCTACATGCAAATTTTAATGGAGTTGACAAGAGTCCCGAAGGCATTACGCGACGCCTTACACATTGCATATTATAACATTTTAATGCTTTTTATAATAATGTGTTTCATTAACATTTCTTGATAACATTACTCACTGATTAATAATAAGCAGTGTTGTTCATACAACATTTGATGCTACATCCTATTTCATTTAGATACACATGCTTTGAGGTATTTAAAATAAGAACAGGTAAAAAAAGCTCTAAATCTGCTCAAAATTAGTGGGACCATTCCGAATAAACATGCAAATTAAGCCGGTGCGTAATATGTACATATATGAGTATATATTATGCACCGGCTAGTAGGTGCACACGAAAAGTTTAATTGTAAAACATATCGGCTGACCGCAGAATAGCCGCCCAAGTCGCTAATTTGTACAAGGCCACCGTAAAACCAGTGTTGGCGTGACAGTGGCGATTTAGTTCGCAGAAACAACTCGTTCGACTATTTTATTCATTTTAATACCACGAAACATACAAGCAATTTAACGTTTCGTGTGACATGATAGCCGCTTCTTTTTTTGATAGGCGATACAATTTTTTTTTATTCCCTGTGTTTATTTTTCTTTCCACCTTTATTTCTTTTACTCTTGTCGAAAACATGGCGTTAAAAGATTACCAGGATCTACGTATGTACACAATTTAGTAGGTATGTAATTTTCACCAATCAATTATTTTCGGTGTAAGTACTATGCTACCTATCTAGTAATAAAAATAAAGGAAAATGGAAGCTTGCATTATCCTTTATTTTATATTTAGTGGCCCATATAGCCTGTAAAGCTGTATACAACTTGAAACTGTTATTAAGATGGTCATATGTGGCCTCATCCGATGGTTGAACTGGTAAGTAATATCACATGCTTTGTCTATGTGTAAATAATAAATAAATTTGTCTACATTTGTTGTCCACCATTTTCTTTAAGCCAATAAGCGGTCATTTTGACAGTTTGGTTCCTGATTTAAATTTCGTAAAATTTGTTTACGAAAAGAGGATCATATAGGGCGTAATTAGAACCCAACACTAATCGGTCTTTTACTACTTCGTCTATATAAATGACATCTGAAAGAAAAAATCATTTTTTACGGCGTGTAAGTAAAAGTTTTATGCCACACACATCTATTTGAAGTGCAATGTCAGCGTATTCAGTGCTAAAGTGTATAAAAAGAAATCCGGTTACAGTGCAGATATGAGTATACGATTGAACTGCACGAAAGTACTTACATATAACATTCACGTTTAGGTCTCTCACTCGGATCATATTACGTTTTTATATATTATAATAACCATATTGTACATTTATGACTTTAAGTACTATGTTAAATCTTGATATTTTTGTGTTGCAATTAACTGAAGTAAAATAAATAGACGTAAGAAAATTTTGAAGTGATAATTTTCATTCCAAACATACATATTCGTGAGTATATCTCATGTAATAACATTTATATGCTTACAATGAAATATATACAGTAGGTATACAGTGTACTTATAGCACAGTGTTGCCAACAAGTAAAGTCAACAGTCAATACGTAGTCAGCTCCGCCGTACGCGCTGTAGACGCAACCCGTGGGAATTGTTAATGCATTTAATGCATACATAATCAAATTATGTCGATGCGACCGCCGGAGGACGTGCAGCGCAGCGTGCTCGAATACCATGTTACAGATCGATTTTAATGGTTTTTTATGATAGTCACGTTTCGAAATTACAAGCGAGAAAGCTTAGCACTTTGTCAACGTCACTGATACACGTTCACCCTTCACATTAGGAAAGAGACCCGTGTCTAACAGTGAAACGATTATAGTGTTGGTGATTATGATGTTGATCTTTGGAGCAATATAGTGAAGTGTGCTCGTTGCTAGGTTACCCGCAGTTGCCTGAAGGATTTGTGTCTAATAATAGAACATATGGCCTATGTCCAGCTGTGGACGGGAATAGGCTGATGATGATGATGATGATGATGATGATGAATAGAACATAAGAAGGGTAACTATAGTATATAAGGGTATACAACTTTTAAAACGTTGTACGTATTTCCTGTTCCCGTGTAATTTTGGGTGAATGTGCATACGATATATTATTCAGTTCAAATTTCCTATTCAATTTTGCTTAGGCTGAACCTTTCAAAAAATAATGCTGTCAAAAGCCAGCATAAAATGCATCATGAGAGATCCCGCTAATCTGAAAGGGACCACGTAACTACACGCCGGGAAATCGTAATGCGCTTAATGCATACTCAATGAAATTATTTCCGCACAATTTCTGTTCTGTGGATTTTGCAATGACGCGTGACGAGCGCCCCTGTGCGTGTGCGTCTGAATGCATGTGTGCATGTGTGCGTGGTGAGCAGTGTTTACGTACAATACAGAACTAGAAAATAAATGTTTTAATGAGTTGTTTTAATTGAATTATTAGTCAGTAAAGTCCTTTAAAATATCCATATCTTTTTTAGGATGAGTTACAAACAGGCATATTGTACGTCAGTCTAGCACACATCTTTTTAAAATTTTTGTATTGAAATGTTAGCTGCTCAACAATAATAAACTTAGATATCAAATCATTAACAATGACAAGCTGTTTTGAAACTAATTATTTACTTATATTGTGTGCGTAAATAAATTTAACTCCTACGGTTCGTTTTAATAGGACCAAAGGAGGATTCAATGAACTTGTACAAACTCAATGTAGTCTGGATTTGAACTATAGCATAACGGGTAAATCTCGAAAAGTGTACGTCTCTCGTCTCTAAGGAAAAAAAGCGAGGAATTTTTTAACGAACTAAAAATTACTATGACGTTTTACTGGGCTTAAATTATATATAACCACCTGTAAAACGAGCGACAGTTAGTTACAGATATAAAAACTTCGCCATTGAGAAGCGGCGTAGTGCGTCCGTTGTAGTGAGCGCGTCGTGCCGCGTGGCACGAGCAACATCTCATCAGCCAGTAATGAGGCTTCAGTGTTTCTCTTTGATATTTTCAGCATATTACCGGCGCTGTTTTCCTTACAAAATGTATTTTAAAGTGAACCTGCCTGTACTCTGGTGCTCTGGCATCATGATGAAGCTGTATTTTTTTCAATAGCTAGGAAAGCTAGTAACTTACATTTTAAATATTTATAAGTATATTACATATTTTATGTAATTTCGATTCGTCGTAAATTCTATGTCGTGATAATTAATAAAATAAATTATACTTACAAAGATTTTTAGCTACGATATTTGGAAATAGAATATTCTCGAAATTTATTTTCATGTGCTGTACTGTTCACAAAGTTGCCAAAGTATACACGGCTAAGCATCAGTATTATCTATCACCACATCAGACCGTATTCCCATACAGCTGGAAACAGGCCCATCCAATAGCACTCAACTCGATCTTCAGCTTTTCGTTGCCAACCGCTGCCGGCCATTTTCCGTACACCGTCTCTATCTAGCTGCAATGTGTCGTATGTTAAGTTTGCCAAAGCATAGTCTCGACTTCATTGATACCATTATCTACGTAATTGGAGAGTTTGGCTTTTTATATTTTTTTGTTTTACGTACATACATTGATATATATCTTCACGCGAAGTCCTTTATTGTTGTTATTATTGTAAAATTGTAATAAACTTGATCATATCTCAATATTTACCCATTTTTTGTTGATGCACGGTGTTTCGAGCATCACCCTTTATACTTGTAAACATTAACTTTGCATAAGTGCAATTTGTATTTTTTTCCTTTCCACCGAACTCGAGCACTGTCGCATCTAATACATTCAGTGCATTAAGTTTATTACTTTTAACTCCCATTTGTAAACGTATATTAAATCCACGACACTCATAACTCTATACTACTTTTTTATTCAAATGCACTACGCCATTAAAACATTTCGGGAATTTTGTAGGGGATGGTTGTCAAAAATATATATAACTATAAAGTTGGCAGATAGATACATAATGTCAGAATTGTATTAAAGTAATCCAGTACCTATACTGTTGGAAATAGAACGCAAACATATAAGTTTTCTTTCTTTCTTCTGGACTCTTATTTAAACGTGACAGCACTTTTTATATGTATGTCAATCCGAAAAATCGTCAATAAAAATGGATCTAATAAATCTATAAATCAAGTTTAAAATATTTGCTAATAATCATACAATATCTAATAAAGCTTTTATCGCTTCATCGTTGGACGCTACCTCTAACTAACTGACTAACACTAATTAACACCACGGACACGAATACCGAATCAACTCACTTCCTGCTTAAGTCATACATATTTAAGCCTATTATAAATATCGAAATAAAAATGTAAACATAATAAAATGTCTTCCCTTGATACACATTCCGGGCCCTATTTCTTAATACTGTTTGTTCGGAGAAGTAGAGGCGTGTGTAGCGTACTCGTGCCGGGTGTGATTTATGCGACGATATACTTACTAGTATTTCTCATTTCATATTAGTTTCCCGAAGTGTACCCACTTCACTTAACGGTGTTCACAGAAACGAAATATGCCTTAGCCTTAGTAATAAACTTTATTTCTAATGTACATATTGATAAAACCTTTGTAAAGGCAACATTCATATTTTGTAATATAATATGATGTGAACATATATTATTTATGTATGTATACATATTCGTATATGTATTGTATTAATGTCAAAAAGGTTTATTCGTTCGTTTGTACGATTCTGGTTTTTTACACATTGATGCGAATCGGGATTGGTTGTTAGACTGGTCATTGAGGTTCCAACCCTTATCGTTACTGTTGGGGGTGTGGAAGTGTTACCGATTGCTTGCTTAAATAAATAAAACATACTCTATGTCTATTTATGATTAAAATTTAATCAACATTTATTATATGCTGAACATGTAAATAGGATAATAACATAAATAAATTAAATCAACGTTTAAAATATTCGTGTTTCCTCTTCGCTCTACAACGTGGAACACTTATCTAACCAAGTTAATAGTTGGCTGAGTTTTTTATACACAAGCGCTGTGTCCACGTAAGGATAACGATACACAAAGTTGCCAAGTGATTTATGAAACGAAACAAACTTTATTCTCTCTACCAGCAGTTCCCATTCGGCCCACATCCGTGAGCTAAACGTTCCATAATCTATCGTTGCCGGGAAGCCCCACCAAATTGTTTGAGTCCCTTTATCTGGGTTTTTCCTGTT
>DWMG01005332.1:0-10270 GCA_018244855.1 Elbella merops | reverse complement strand
ATGCCGGGAAGGACGATGGTATGTGTGGCCGCATAACATCGTAATCGGGCTCGTTGGAGCGTTGCGCTAAGAGGACACCGGTGCGTTCCGTTGGAGATCCCGGAGTCCTCCTATTAGCGCCGAGGAAGGCCATCGGGGGGGTTTTATATCCCTCCCAGGGTATCCCTCCCAGGGTACCGAGTAACCTTTTGAAGGTTTCCCCTCCGATAAAAAAAGGCCTCCTGTGAGGTAGGAATAGAGAACGTAGTGTCTAAAGGAGCTAAAACTGATTCTGGTACTATCTATATCACAACATAATATATCCCATGCTATATAGTATACGTATCTATGTAACATATATACAGTTTTTGAAAGCGAAGAACTCCAGTCTCCGGAATGTCCTGATCAATAAATAAGCTACAATAAAATTATAGCAGTTAAAGATTAAAATAAAATACAAATTATACAATTGAATAATAAGGAAAAAAATAAGCATTACTGCACATAATGGATTTCTTAGTAATAAGCTGCAAACATTACGTATAACTACGAAACGATGAAGTAGCATAAATGATAATGGAAATTGCAGATAAATTGTTAGTTCCCGTCAGATGTGCGTTATTAAAGCGAATCTATTTTGAAGATAAAACAGTGGGATTGGTCTACGAACAAATAATTAAAATAAAAGACCATTCTTATGATAACGGTGCAATCGATTGAGATCCCACTGTTGGGAAGAATTCAATCCCACTAGAAAAAGGTGTAAAGGAATCGTAATTTGTCCCGCTTCTAAGGTCAAGTACACTAACAAATGGTTTGGTATTTTCCAGTGAATCCACGCATTCTCCGTGTATCCCACACACACATGCGCACATAATGATGCATACTTACATGCATTAAAGGCCATTTATTCATTGCTTTTTACCAGGAACTACATCTTCCATTTCCGTGTTATTTGTTATGCTATTGAATAATATATTAATAATAGATTGAAGTCGTGTACAATAAATAAGGAAATGTGTTTAGTTTTATTAATCATTTAAGTTAAGCTTTGAAGAAATTACGTAAATCCTTAGCCAAAGTTTACTTGATACGCGGACAAGTTTGATAATGGTGACAGCAGAAAATATGTCAGAGCAACATTTAGAACATCTAGCAAAAGTTACCGAAAATGAAACATAAATAATCACTGATAAACGACAGGCCCCGAGAAAGATGATGGAGCCATTACTTTCTCGCACTCGCGTGTCATTTATGTATGTATGAACGTGTGTGTACAACATGTCATCAAAATATATTTATTTTCGTGAACAAATGCATTTCTCAGTTGATATATTATGTATATCTACGCGTTCAAGCGTGGACGTACACTGAAAATAGTATCGATATTAATGACATTGTCCCCGTGCCAAAATAATTCGAATAGCGCCGTGGGCATTGACATTCTTTTATTTCAATTATTTTTCAAATTATAAAAATGAAAAAAAAATGTAAAATTTATTAACTAAATTTCCCTCTTTCATTAACTTCTACAACTAAATTATTTACTTGGCTTTTTACATCGGTCATGCTGCTTTAATTAATATCATCAAACAAACAGATCCTTCAAAATTCCTTAGCATGTTATGTCAAATGTTTGTTAAACAAATGAAAGCTCAAATTCAGACGCCAAAAATATGAGAAGCAGCAAAGCTTCTCCTAATTTGTTCACTTGTTGAATAATTAACTACATATTTGAATAATTGTAAATCATCATTTCATGACGATCGATTAGGGTAGTGAAAATTGAATTGAATGCTGCAAACGTGTACAGGTAAAGGTATGAATAATAATACGTAACCTCAGCCTGTAATCCAGGAAGGGGTGGGCAGAGGAGGTTAGTACACTCCCACTTTTCACCAGTTACGTTTACGTCCCATGGGACAGGTGGTGAGCCTATCGCCATACACCGGGCACCATTCCAAACTCCGATTAACCACTAGGAATTCTAAATTAGAAAAATCCAATAGTTTCCGACCCGGGATTTGAACCCAGAACCTCCCGCTCGGCAGTTGCGCTTGCAACCACTCGACCAACGAGGCAGTCAATGATTATGATGAATAATAATACACTAACTGATAATAAATAAAGCCTCTATCTACATCTGCAAGTTTCATCAATGAACATTTTTCAACTGCACATATTATAATGTCAAGCGATTGTATGTAGCCACGATATCATGAAGAATCAGCGCGGCGAAAGATAAGGGAGAAGAGGGGGGAGGATATTTGTATGATTAATTCGTTGTCTCATGAAACTAATTGGCTATTAGGTTCCTCACTGTCTTAACACGTACATTGTGCTTAATGACACGTAGTGAATATAGGCCAGTTGGAGCCAACGTTTCCACTTACAAAGATAATAATAGCCATATATAAAAACACTAAAAATGTCGCCAATATTTTGCCGAAGGAGCCGCCAGAGGAATAAAATTCCAACTTTTCTCCAATTTTGTTGTACGTCCCGTGGAACAGTGGTTTTGTCTATTGCCAAATAGGTTCATGTTACTAATGGGAATTTTAAGCTAAAATAATCTAATAGTACATTACCCGACCCGCCGAACAAAACAGGACTTCACGATTACAAATCGCGCTTGCAGCCACGAGACCAACGAGGCAGTCGTAATAGTGACGCACATATTATAATAACATCTTCACATCAAAATGTCAAAAAGTTTCATAGCAGGGTTCAATTTGTTCCAACCGAAGCTCATTAACCTAATAACACGACCACTTAGCAGATTGGCGGTATTCCCGCTTGCTCAGTGACACGAAAACTAAAGCCACGAGAAAGTCCATAATTGCGACGAACGACGCGATTTTAATGGAAAATCCTGATTCAATTAAACCGCAAGCTGATACGAGGGGTATGAAAATCTGTACTATCTGCATTTTTCCATAATTTCCGAGAGAGGTTTCAAAAGAGGATTATTCATGTGCTCCTTACGAAGGCAAAAAAATTTGCGGATTACTTATTCACTGAGCTGGCAACAAAAATAAAAAAGGTATGAAAGAGAATAGAGAACGAGCAGAATCCAGTATGAATTTTTTCAAGTCCCGTAAATAAAGAAAAAACTTTTTAAAACTATTCTAAAACTATACAGATTTAGTCATTCTGAGAGGAGACCCGTATCCTACAGTAGAACCATAAAAGGTCTAATATAAATCAAGCCTGTTTTTTTCCAGAAGAGAAGGTAGAAGAGTGTGGTACACTATCACGATACACGATTTATGAAATTTCTCGTTAAACAGATGGCACAGATGACAATCCGTAATTCAAAGTTAGCTACATGCACGGCGATGAAAGTATGAAAAGCGGGCGAATGTGAAAAAACAACATATCAATATGAGGAACTTTAGGATGGGTTGTATACCGCACGTAGCGATATCGACTGAGCTTTGAAGAGTACGAAAATAACTGAGCCGATTTTTGATTTACTCGTTGGACAGGTGAAATTCTCACGAGCGCAACCAACTCAGCGAATTTACAGCGAGCAGTACTGGCAGAGGAATTTTTATGTCCCCTACATGACTTGAGCGAAAATTGTTTTTGTAAAAGGTAAAAAATAGTGAAATAGAGGATTTTATTAATATTGTAAACTTTTTTCTGCCTTTTAAGCTATCTGTTGGTAAGCAATGAAATTATTAACAGAATATAGATATGGATAAAATTTGATTTTTTTTTGCAACGGTCAATTCCATGACAACAAGAAATTCTTATAAAATCTCATCAATGAAATCTAAGAGGTGCACTAATTCAAACTCAATAGTATCGAGAGTTTAAGAGCGCAGAGCTATAACGAGAACATGAATCATAGCGCGAGATACATTAGGAAAACGCCTAGTTTCCGGTATCTAAAAATACATGGAACAACAACAAAGGATTAAGTCAACAATGCGCTAACGTGGCGACATTCAAGGTCAGTGGTGAGCTCCTGAGAAATGATGGTGTGGTTGAACCACTCGAGCGGGCCCACGTCAGGTGTAATAAAAGAAACAGTGACGATACAATGGAATTTCGCTCACTATATAAACAAACCTTATGGATGTTTATTATGAGGTATTCACATTACCAGCATAGATTGGTAAAATTTCAATGATATTAACAGTATCTTCTCTATACAAGCGAATGTATAATGACCAACCTTGGCTGGTGCTATTACACCAACAATAGCGTTCGATTCAACCCATTTATGTGCATGTTACATATAGCCACGATCCTGAACAATGTACAATCCAGCAGAACGGGGAGCGGTAGTACATCACTGCATGGAAGAGGCGAGCCGTTTCAAGGGGAGCACGTGTTCGATGTATGTAGGTACAATGTAATTAGCGCGTGTGCACAGTGTATGAGTCACACAGTGCTGTGCGATGCGGCCGCACATGCACTCCGCTTACGATGGGACGAGCGGCATTCTACGGACGGTGTACCGCCGCCAAGACGGGCCGCGCTCGGGCTATGTCGCGACTTGGCAACGGGTCTTATTAAGATGCTAGATTAACTGGTGGTCGGGAGAGTTTGTTGATTAGTAATTATAATGATAATAATAAATGTCTTAGGATATCTCCACACAAAGCCACAAGCTATTGATCGTAAAGTAGGCTCGAAGAGAACACGTGTTATGGTGCCGATTTAGGTGAATAACTGCCAATCTCTGTGTGGGCAACGTTTATAACAATAATGTTTTTAAGTCGATTTATCCTCTTCTGTAGAGCGATGAGTAACAAGACAATTAAGAGCGGAGAGAGACAGGAATGATATCAAGTCTCGCAGTTAAAAATGTTCTCTCATTCAAGAAAAAAAAAACAAAGCGTAATCTAGTAAGTCCAGACTTTAATGTGTGGTTTCGCTACAACGATGTTAAAATATTGTTTAAGATACAGGATTTAAGAACCGAACAGCTACGTTCTGGAAACCCGCTAAACAAACATAAAGTAGACACTTACTACTTTCACAAAATGTATATTAATGTTACTTAGATCGAATAGAAGTATGCCACACGCATCGCCTATAAAATTCCTCAGGGAAGCACAAAACAGACAGCGAATATAATTGGACCTCTGATAAAGAAGTAAATATAGAATGAATGACATACTGCACGAACGCGTATTAAACATGTATACAATTATACTACTCTGTGTACGTTGTATATTATAATTATCGGTCTCCTCATAAACGCACATTGGTTTCGGAGATCTCTACGCTTTGAAAATAGAAGCGTGTTAAATCAGTAAGTACAACGATATTTAACACTCTGTACCCTTTGCTCATTCAGCGAAGGACTTGGCATGATAATATTTATGTATTGCTAGTTACATTGTACAGCTATTGTTATCAATAGCTATACAATGTAACTAGTTACATATGTATCCTCAGCTCCATAGCTATATAATGTAGCTAACCAACTATGTAACTTTACATCCATGTCAGTCTTCCAAAGGGATACAATATCTGATATCCTCATAAATCCTCCTTACCGTAGTCAACACATCCTTTACTAGGAAGGGGTTATTTAATGTGTTCACATTTATCTTCACCCTACCTGTATTCGATACTCCCTACGCCCTTTCTCTTCACAATAAATAGTTGTAACCTTGCAATAGGTAACCGCAGTGGGCAGTAATTTTGACCGGATTATCTGAACCGGCCGAGGAGCAGTATTAGATAGAGACAGAATTAATTTTATAGAGGAAAAACTACAATATAGTGATATATTAGTAAGATAAACTTTCCATTTCGTCAAGGTCATTGGATACTTGCGTCTTGGACGCGTACGTGGATTTATGCATGAATCATCTCAATGAAATCCACCCTTGTGTGGATTCAATGACTAAAATACAGATTACTACCATTTGCCACAACATAATATCGTTCATTTGAGAGTATACTGTGCTATGTAAAAAAGCATTTTTGAGAAAATCACTTTAAAAGTTTGAAATCCTAATTATTCTAGGACTATTGTAACAGTAATAAGTCATAGAATAGCCATAAATCATAGGATATTATTATTATATTTTATAGTCATAGAATAATTGTGTTTAAAAACTTTTAATGGCGTTTTTGACATATTACTGTCTTATCGCAAACGAGTGATATGTAGCTCGTATGTGTACATATTTTAAGAACCTTTTATATACAGTAAACAAAGTGGCAATCGAGCAGACAGCAGTTACTCGTACAAGTGGCTACTGCCGCCCAGGGACATCTCCAAGCCACCTCGAACAGGAGTTTTAAAATCAGTCTGACCTATTAAGACCTAGGAGGTCATCTAATTAAATATTTAGCATAATCTATTTTCGGATATGCATACTTCACGTGTATCTCTCCCGCAATGTACTGTAACAGCCGGTGGGTCAGAAGATGGCCAATTTGGCGGTCAAATGGCTTGTTTATGCGCGCACACTAATTACTGACGCGTTCAGTAGCGGGTCATCAGACGTGACTGTAATGTGAATGCGTTGAACGAATGGCAAATTTGCATCTCGACAACGGAACAGAGGATGTTCTTAAACGTTATATAACGATTGCGGCATACGTTTAAAATATTATAGTTGTTAATATAGTTAATGGATCGTTTATTAGGTTATGTAGGTCAGGTTAAGAATTCAGCCTCTCATGATGCCTGCCAGGGGTGCTGGGTTCAAATACATGGCGCGCACCTCTTTATAAAAGTGCGTTATAAATATCACTTGCTAACGGTGAAGGAAAACATCGTAAGAAAACCTGCAGACCTTAGAATTTATAAAAAAAATATTTTCTAAGGTATACGGAGTCTACCACCCGCACTTGGCCAGCGTGGCAGACTATGGCCTACACCCTCTCAATATGAGAGGAGACCAATATTCAAAGAGTGGAATGATAAATGGATCGCAATATAAAAATGTTTTTAAAATAACATTAAAAGCTTGTACTTCACTGATGAGATAGCCAGAGGAACGTAATACATTCCCAACAGTTATGTTACACGTTCCACCAGGGGATAGGGGCTGAGCTTTTTACTATAAAAACATTATTATTATTATTAACAGTTGATTTATATGGATTTGTTAAATTATTAATTTAAACTGAATAATAAATATAAACTTATGTTTTATCTGTCCTAATAAGTAATCTGTCGTAAGTTGTATGTATCTCTAGTTGCAAATTAGTCTTTGATAATTGAACAATCTGTCGGTGATCTGCTCTGTATATGTGATATTTATCACCTAGTGGTGAAATACCAAATAATATCTCACCTTGGTTTGATTTTCAAATAGGTTTATTTCGTCTAAATAACCCATCAAGCTAATGTCGCGGAACAATCGACTTAAACTACGAATACCGTTTCATAAAAGACAACGATCACGCTGAAAACGTCTATTTTCCGTAACGTAACACTTTCAGCGGGTTAAGATGGCTAAGTGGTCGGAGAAACCTTTCAAATTTTCTCACGGGCCGGCCGTAATCATTTATTTTTAATGTTTTATGCCAGCTATGTGCTATGTAACCAGCCATCGTGCTGCTGTCGAGTATTTTCGTCTGCCTGTGTCGTATCATTATTGGTGTATAAGCCCGTTAAGTCCATTGCGGGGTTGGCAGAGAGAACCGTGTGCCAAATATCTTTATCCTTACAGAGCTGACGTGCCTCTTTTACATTCATTACGGAAGTCGTTTGTTGTATCATTTTAGAAAGAGATTCATATTTTTCGCTCAAAATGCAGCCTTTTGAGTCCGCCCCCCCGTCCCGACCTACCGTAACGTTGAGAACTGAACGCCTTATCTCTCGCACTGCTTATCTGCCGATTCACAACTCGTCAAAGCGTTTATACAGTTTTGAAAAGCGTTCACCGCCGATGGATATCAGTTTTGCGCTTTTACGCGACGCCTCTTCGTTTGTTCATTTTTTCAGTCACGTAAAACGTACCCGTTAACTTTTTTTTTATATTGCCGTTTCAATTATCAGCCAGCGACAGGAAATCGATATGATATATATGTTTCGACAACAGTTTTATGTGTTGTAATATTTGCTTGTATATGTATGACGGATACTGGCGAATATAATGAAAATTATAACGAATACTTATAATAGTATTACATCATATTAACAATTTGTACGGTTTTTCGAGCCGGATGATAAAACTTTCAAAATTTTCTAACGGGGTGAATTAAATATTTTTTGGGAGTATGTAAGAACAATACGCAGTTCGTGCCAAAAATAAACATTTACACAAACAACACGCATCTAGGTGCACGGGTGAAAAAACAAAGCGATATATCATTTGTCGAATAAATCTCAGCCAGAGCAAAGGGCCGACAGTGGAGCAACAATGACACCGGCAAGTGCTACGTTCGGGTCGGGCGCGCGGCGCATCTCTCGAGCGGGGTTAAGCCCCGTCGGCGGCTTCGCATCTGCGCCGGTCCATTGCTGGGTCAACAGCTGCATATTGTTGTCGTGCATTAGGCAGAGTGGCAATGGGGGTGGCGCGGGGAGGCGCGCCGCGGGGCGGGGCGGATTGGCGAAGTGGCTAGGTTCGCGCGCCCCGGGCACCGTGCCAACGCGAAGCGCCACTGCGCCCACTGCGTCGCCTGTCAGCGCCACCATAAATCTATCCCCGGATCACACTTATTCCCAGTTCCGTAAGATTCAATTTCACGCTCGGCCAAACGACAGCTTACACTGGTTACTGTGTAGTGTAAATGTCTCGCGGGAAGTCTAGGACTTTCGTGTGAAGCGTCTCAAAGTCCATCGCGAAAGAATTCGAGCGGCGTCGTTACTAAAACAACGGTGACTAAAAAAAAGGTTTATTTTTGTCACAAGTTTTTTTTTTAATTTTCGCTTCGTCTCTGACTTTTTACATAAATTTAAATATTACTTTGGAAATGACAGAAACTTTATAAATTGGCATTAGCAAACAGAGGAAGCGAAATAATTGTTAGCTCGACAAAAGTTTCGCTAGTAGTGGAACAGGAGGTACAGTTATGTTAATAAGTCTAGGCATGATCAGAGCGAGAGCCCTCAAACAGTCATCGCCTTACATCACAACCTACGCCGTAGACACTGAAGTGACTCAGCACCAGTTTAAAAAACCATTTCACGCACGATGCTCCACAAAAAGTACGTCACTGTACTATTAATAATATCGGCGGCCGTAAGGAGATAAAAACTAGCAAACACCGCAAATTGGTAACTTCGCGCGTAAACTATTGATCTTTAGGTACCCGGCGGCGCGATTATGATACATAATACAAGTGGCAGAGAGGTCAAAATGGTATGATAACGATAGCAGAGGGCAATATTGTTTGCCTAAACGAGTACGCATGAGAAATGTTTACGCAGCAGCCTCGTCTCGCGAACCGCAGGTGAGCTCCTGACTCACATCATCGACACGATAACATTAAGATTAAGCGCCGTTTGTTGGTATGTTTGTTTATTACGACCACTAATTACTCCCTTGTTTTCACGTTAAGAGGCAATCGGGTCACTTAACACGCTATCAAATCTGGGCCAACTATGTTTGTAAACATTGTGCTGTTGCTAGTATTGTAAAAGGAAAATACCTTTTGACCGCATCGAATTTATGTAAATATCGTGTCCCAAGAATTTTCCGGAAAGGGCCGAAGGTCAGGAAAGTTCTCGAAAGTTAGGGTGTTGGCTGAAGTGTTACAGGACGGATAGACGGGAATATATCAATGCTCGATCTGTAAATTAAGAATTGCAAATTATAGACCGTCGACAAATTTTAAAGACCGTTATCTAAAGTTACTGGCAAAAAACATAGTGCGTGTGATTTAATTTGGTCTCTAACGGTCATCGATCCAGAAGCCGATTTCGGCCGACATACCTTATCTGTGTATATCGTTAGGTTTTTGCAACCACGTCACGGCTGTGAGAGTACCACGTGCGCGTGTACATGTGTGTTAAATACGCAGTTATGTCTATCCTCTGTTGGACACGAGTCTACTTTCCGAATTGTATGTATAAATTTTCCAGAAAAAAGTTTAAAATTTGATTTTGCATATATAATATTTTCACTGAAGCAAGTATCCCCAGGTTTGTTTACAACATATATTGAACCTTATCAGATAAATTGAATACTAAATAATTAAATATCCATCAATTTAGTATTGAATTCAACATTGATATATGTTTCTAAAGTCTAAAAATACACATCATTATCATCATCGTCAGCCTGCGTCACTGCTGGACATAGGCCTCCCCTAATCGGCGCCACTCCTTCCGGTCCTGGGCCTTCCGAATCCAGCAGCTTCCCGC
>DWMG01005331.1:0-10270 GCA_018244855.1 Elbella merops | reverse complement strand
GACAAAAAGTCAATTGCAAAGACATTAAAGTAACATCGGTGAAATTAATTTCCCTCCCTTTGAAACATTACTCACCCTGTCCTTGTCACGGACGGTAACTTGCTTGGAATCTTGTTCAAAGAGGCCACTCTATTACCAATTTCGGCTAGTCTCTGATAACTGCGCAAAGTCGCAATGTGTTATTGGTACGAAGTAATTATAAATAATTTCTCTTTTTTTCTATTTTAAACGTTTAATGAGAACCTAATCAGTGTTATTTGTATTAATTATTATTTTCAACTTCAATGACAAGATACACACGCAGCTTACACACAAGCTGTAAATATAGAGACATAGTCAAGCTCTTTACTAAAATATATGTATAAAAAAAATCGTGAGTGACTTGGTTTGACGTCGGCGTGAACATCACGCCCGTATTTCGCCGAAGGGGTAGGCATATCAGTGTAGTTCGCTACCACGTTTCAACAGTCATGTTATATATTCCACTATGGAATGATGGAAAGACCTTACTGCTATACACTGGTCACAAATTGGCCTGCATTCAGACGGCAATCCAATGAACAACAAAATTCTTCTCTTGTTTACCGTTTTGTTGAAACATTTGTTTTTATTTCAGTGATTTGATATGGAACAAATAATTCGCTGTCTGTTGACTGCTTTCGTGTTGGTGACACGATGTCACACACTTCAATTTGCATACGTTACGTCACAGTTGCATCGCGTCGATGTGTTTGACGCGTTCCAATCAATTATTAATGGTTGTCGAGTGCAGAAAGCGTTCCGGTGAACACTGCTAATGCGTTACGAGTCCCCTGGACTGCTGCTATTACATCGGGGTTTCTTGTTATGGGTCTTTTTATAATCACCGAAGGGGTAAACAGCGGAAGGTAGGAAACTACTACGATGTTTACGTTAACGTACGTACGTATTAACGTAAAGTTACATTTACGTCTCAACCAACGAGACATCACAGCATACATATGTGTGATTTTATGTTGTTAATAACCTAATAAACCCGGTTGAGTTGCGCTAAAGTCCTATTCATAAATTACTTCCTAATCAGTACAGATAACATGCTGCATCATTATTTCTGCATTACATATTAATAATCATTATGCGATCTTCTACTAGGAGTAATGACTCAATACTTATTACTTTTATTCTCACGCCAGGTCCCATATGGGGTTGGCAGACGACACCGAGTACCAAATAACTCCTTACAGACTTAAAGTGTTTCTTCTAAATTCATCACCGTATAAATGCACGCTGGTTTTTATACAATTTGTAAAGAACATTACCACATTGGGAGGAGCATAATTGTATATATACACTGTAATTTTTCAATGTATGCTGCACGTACGGAAAAAAACATTAACAAAATCTGAATGTAAATAAGTGACCCATTCAGAAATCCTAGCATTACCTCTGATGCATTGCGCCAGCCGCCACCGCAGTGCACCACTCGCCACTTCTAAATACGACCTTAAAACTACCAATATAGAGTCTCTATTCGCTTTTAATGAAATAAATCTTAAGCGAGTAATTGAAGAAACTCACCTCGCACCAGGGCCGTTCGCAAATTGGTGAGAGCCTCTCAAATACTATATGGCACTATAAAATTCTTATCGGAAAAACTTAAAAAAAAATTTTTACGAATTAAACCGTTTTCATACTGGTAATTTTCAATGATCGTATTATCACGCTAGGCACCTTACGAGACACATAGAGAACACGAAATGTCGAATTTCTCTATTTTTAGAGACTTGTCATCTTTCTTGTCCATATATCATTCTTTTCATAGAGGCACGCCAGTTTCTTGCACTTCTGCCTCCCCCAACAGATCGATATAGTGCTATTAAATGGCAATGAAAATGTTCTTTCCACAGTATAAAGACAACGAGGCTAGCGGCGTGACGTTGGCTCTGCGATCGGAATTATCTTTCGTCAATATCAGACAATAGGGTCACCATTTTCTCAATAGTTTCCTATAATCCGATATTGCTTTCTTTGAGTTTATAGCTTGCAATTCTCAAATATCAGAACTCTTTAATAAAAGTAGTAATTTGGACTGCCTCGTTGATCTAGTGAGTCAGCGACTGCTAATGAAGCGATCCTGGGTTCGATCCGAAGCTCGGAAAAATTGCCTTGGACTTTCCTAATACAAAATTCTTAACAATAGCAGGGAGTCTGGATTTGGGCGCAGTGTATGTTTCACATGTTGAAATATATCTAACAGCTCTACCATAACTGGTCACACATGGGTGTTATACACTCCTCTGCCTAATAAAATCGATTCCTCAGTAAATTGGTAACCACAAGGCTTTTAAATACGTTCCATTTTATACCCGCTTGTTACAGTTTTAGTTGGAACCATAAACGACTAACAAGGTCGCAAATTTAGCCTTGCAAACCCAGCACGGCAACTTTATCATAGTGTAATGTTTATTAGAGGTGTATTTTATTATATAATGATGAATGTAGAAGAAACAAGCTTAATCTGTAAGGATAGAAATGTTTGGCAGTCATTGCTCCCTGCCTACCGCGTAACAAACCTGACGTAATTACATAATAATAATAGTTTTTGTTAAGAGTCGAATCTTTTCATTTCAAAGACAACATTAATTAAATTATTTTAACTTATTAAAAATAGAAACTGACTAAAACTGTTTAATATATCAGGACATAAGTATAACTTTTGCGAATGCCTAAATAGTTCCTTAAAGTATGCCTTTACACGGTTATGCTAGATACATTTTTAAAAGCTTATATTTTTGACAAAATTTTGAGTTTCTTAAGGCTTGACAGTACCAACGAACAGTCAGCTGTCACAAGACCACAGCCGCCCATAGACATATGCCATGGATCCCGAATAGGACTGTGGGAATAGGACTGTTTGCCTCAGTTACTCCAGTAGTATAAGTTGTTAGCACGAATAGTGGTAAATTGATGGAATTAATAAACATATGTATATAATTTTGTTATAAAACAATACCATTTTATTAAACGTTGAACGTATTAATTTTAAGCTAATCGTGTTTAAGAGGTGGCAGTAAATTAAGCTTTTATTAACTCGAAGCTTTAACGTACAAAAAGCTTTTTTCTATTATCAATTACACCATCACTAATTAGCGTCGAGACACGCACCGGCACTCGAGATTAATGTAAATGTTTCACGGTAATTTTACACGAAAAGTCCAAATTTTGCTTACACGTTACATTACAATGATAACTATAAAAATGTGTGACTTTTATTAAGTGTGCGTACTTATATTTATATGTCATTATTAATGAAATTATCTAAATATGGATGTTTGATTAATCAAAACACTTTTTTATTCTTCATTATCATGATCATCATCATCAGCCTATTTCAGTCCACTGCTGGACTTTTTATTAATCATAAATGTAATTATTTACATTCCTAAATTTTTCTTAAGTTCATTTATCAATTTTGTAATCAGGAGCGTCCATTAATTTGTAAAGTCAAATCGTTTAAAGTTTTTGGCAAAAACAAACCATGGTTCCTGTTTTAATGATTAGTCGATGATACTAGATCTGTTTGATATTAACATATTCTAAAGCTCTAATAGTATACCATCAAATTGGGCACAAACTATGTCTGGTTGACGTGCCCTAAGTCATCAAACGCAAGTCTCTCCACCCAAATAAAATTGTACCATAAAACAGTTTGATCAAACAATAGACACTACAAAAATATTCCAGCTATAAACTGTGGTTCTCACATATGGTATGCTTAATATATAGACATTGGATACAAACTAAAAACTAACACCTTCATATTGCATTGTATATACATAGTTCTCCCTCGTTTGAATAGTTCGTGCTAAAATATAATATAACGCTACATGATATTACCATAGAACAGTTTACAAATAGAAATGGTAAACTGTAAAAACGAATACTAGTCTAACTAGTCTTTTTCTATTTCTCTATGATGTTTGGAGGGAGTTACAAAGTTTCGTACGCTGGCTTACTTTATACAAAGCTGTTTTCATAACATTCGACTTATGAATATGTATCATAAGTGTGTCTGAATATAGATGTATTTAATTCTCTCCATTAAATATATATCTACCGCACGCTAATGGTGTCATCCAGGGTTGACAGCGAGATAACGCCGTTAAGTAGTACGTGCGCCATTGCGTCCTTTACTTTAGGATATTACTATATTTACGGTGCAAAAGATTAATTAATAAAATTAATTTTTTTTTTAAGTTATTAAAATGTCGAACCAAGGTAGGCTAGGTAAATTCCAGATAGAGTTTTCATCAGGATTCATTACATTAATTCATAGTATTTAGCGTGGTTTTAGACCTTCTCATTCGGTAGGAGACCCGTGTTCAATACTAAAACGACTAAAAACATGGTCATGATGAAAGATGTACTTAATAAGATTCAGGCTACCATCGTGTAACATGTTATTTTACATTTATTCCTAGATCGAATGAAGCGTTTAGGCAGTACTTCTCTGCTGCAGATTACAAGAGAGTGAGATTATCTAGCAGGATCTATTTTCAACCGATATTTAAATTTCTTTAAGACAAGAATATAGAAGCACCTACTAAGAAAGTCTACTACATTCTAGGCTACTTACCTACAATTGTATCTACTAGCAAGTCAGGATTGAGGTCAAAGAGAAGCATGTAACAATAAAAGGAAACTGATATTTGAACAGTCAGTTATATATTTATTACTTATAGAGATACCTACTGACTGTAAGATTATTTTAAATATTAATTATTATAAGAGATAATATGCGTATGCACCTGAAGGCTTTCCACAGAATTAATAAAATAGAAATTTCTTAGTTATTTAGAAATTGTTTCTCCTTTTTTTCAGTAACACATCTACTGAATTAATTTCTTAGAGATATGAGTAGTAATAAGCTTAGCAGACTATTTTTATTTTAATTCATATATACTCATGTCTTCTTCATGTAGGTAGAAAAATGTTTAAATAAATAAAACTAATACAATACAATCCGACAGACATTGTGCAAAACTGACACTAAACAACTAAGCATTAGGTAAACCATGGCCAACTATTAAGTACTAGATAATAGTTATATTTTATTTTATATAAGGACACCAATGAGTAATAAATGAAGTCATATTCTAGCTAAGACATCGATTAAATGGTATAGATGTCGATGGACTGCAGCGCCGTCTAGTGGCCAATTGTTACATTACAAATAAAATGACCGTCTCTATCACGAAAGATCATTAACAGACACTTGAGAGCGTAAACGATCTAATTTGTCACACAACACCATTATGAGTTTATACAAAACTTGAAATAACAACGTTAGTAGGGAAAATAAAAATGGAAGCAGAAAATGTACAAACAAAAACATTTGTCATTTCTACTGGATGTAATGTCTATGGTTGCCAGTGCCTCACACCTCCCAACTTGTTGCTGACTTGTAAATTCAGGGTTGCAACAACAACGTAAAATTTTATGCCTCGTTTTCATTGGCCGTAACATAGTAAGTAAGCACTTTAGCATCGCGTGAAACAACACATATTTTACATGATTTACAGACTGGTTGGTTGAAATTTCATTAAATGAAAACATTTAAATGGAAATTGTTTATGGTTTAGTAGTAACAGTTATTGAAATATTTGTATAACAATTCAGTGTAATAATTTATACAACAGTACAGTTCACTTAATGGAATGAATGAGGAGAATAAACGAATTTTGAATGAATGGGGAGAATAAATGAATTTCATAACTGAAAATGCGTCTAAAAATAAAATCAAAATAATGCAAATACGGAGCAATGGGAATCTTTACAAAGTTATCTCCGTTTTTATATTTAAATATTATCACTCCATGTTACAATACAGGAAAATGTGGTAAAATCGGCTACAGAAATCTCCATAATGTTCTGTAAAATAGGTCGTGTAGGGCCTGCTATCCTTTAGTCGTGTAAAGCCTGCTATCTTTATCCCTTCACATTTTGTATCGAAACTCGTGTCTAACAGTAGATCGATTTTGATGATGACGATTGAAACATTTATGAAGAGAGTGTTAGATGTAAAAGAAGCAGGTCAGGTCTATGAAGATTTCCGCACACAAAATTCTCTGCCTACTTCGTGAGCTGGTGCGATGTATCTCTTAGATTTAGAAGCCTTAGAAGCCTAACTCTGGACATTTCGTCCTAGAACGAAAATTTCTCTTCTATCGAGGAATATGAATAATGTTACAGGAAAGTAGTAGTCAATAACACGATAAGTTTGTTGAAGGTTCAGCGATTTGAATGCGGATCTTTTAACCTACATACAAACTAGATTACTAACATCACACACATATGTACTCGGCTGTTGTAAATATATACTATTTGTAAGAATACCAATACTACGTAGATGAATATTTTTATAAAAAACATGGTCTGAAACATGTTAGGTGCTTTCTCACTTCAACAACGTGACATTACAACCCAACCGACTGTAGCCAACATATTTTTTTTTTCATTATAATATCCACTTGCCTTGCGGAGCAGGCAGAGACCACCGAGTGCAAAATTACATGCGAAATATAATCCTTACAGATTTGACTTGATTGTTCTTCAAAAAACAAAATCAGCCTTAAAATAATATAATACCACGGTTATTCTTCTTGAATTTATTGTAAAATAAATCAACACCTGCAAATTGAATAGCATATTTTATTCACGAAGTTTCTAGAAATAGCAGCTAACCTAAAAAATAATTCACCTGTAAAACGTGAGGGCTTGTTACATGAACATTTACAAGATTTTTGTTTCATCGCGAACTATATACGATATTTTTAGTATTAAATGTTTCGTGAGTATTTATACACAGGATTATATATGCACCGGCTTAACTCATGCTCGTTTACATACGTAATACGTGATTATATACAATAGCTATAAAATTACGTATAAACGATAAGTTATAGTTTTGAAGGATTAAAAAAAACTCGCCAAAAGAGTAAAAATATATCCTGCACAATGTAAAAATCAATATGAACTAAGTACATGGAAACAATAATAAGAGTGATCATAATTTATTTGCAGACTAAGGTATTTTATACTGGTTATATGGAATATATCGATTCGGTTATCCTACCCCATTCAGTATGCTAATTAAATGGGAGGAGTTGTGAAGTGTAACACAATTAAATACCAATAAGACACGGTAGGGGTTTCACTATATTTTATTTATTATATCTATGTAGTGTATGTAGTGTACTAAGTATCTATTTCGTGAGTACCTATCTGTCTACAAATGATTAAATTGTCTACCAGGTCACACACGACAGTTCTTTCAAGATAATCTGACTTGTCATGGCAAAAATTAGGTTGAACAATCCATCACAATAAAAAATGAAGAAAATTTGTACTAAATTGCACTATGTTGTATACTAGAAAAAAAATTATATACAATTCGACCGTAATTTTCATAATTGTGAGCAGAATCTCGTGACGCAGAATATTAAAATGGTTGATGATGACTTAAATGAAATAAATATAGATATATAGGTATATATATCACACCTAATCGAAATTATACTATAAATATCACACCTATTCCAAATTATAATATAAACATTACATCTAATCGAAAATCGCATTTCCACAATCCACCCTGTGCTCACATCTCGATTGTTGTTATAATATAACCGTAACAAATAACAGTTACTATAAAAGGTTTGGGAATCAACAGAAATTATTTCCATAAACACGTCTAATATATTCGTCACAACATTCAAAATACTGTAACGTTTCACCAGTCATTACTTTATAATTATTATATCATTCACTGTCCTAATTATTTATTGGTAGGTACGATGTTTTACTGTTAACCTCGCTCACGCCGCACCGGTGAAACAAGTCAATGACTGTCCCTTACAGCCAAATGAAATCGGCCGACACCTCAAATAAAAACGAATCACGGACTGCCCAGCAGCCCATCCAAATGAACTCCATAGGGAATACAAATGAGCTAACTCCCTTCCACCCTGTTCTAGCCCTTTACTCCCTATTACACATACTCTTTTCTAGTGTTGACTTAATTTTCCAGCGTTTCACATGTTCTTCAAGTCCTAATATTGGTTGGTAAAAATGGAAACAATTTGATAGGAATTTTACCAATATTAATAATAAAAATATATGATAAAAAAATGTTACTATTTTTCATATATGCAATATTTCAATTAAGTAACAATGGACTTAGGGTAAATATTAGATATTAATATTCCATATGCCAACCCGCCAACCCGCGTTGTCTGCCAACCCGCACTTGGCCAGCGTGGCAGACTATGGCGTTAACCCTCCCAAAATGAGAGGAGACTGATATTCCAATAGTGGAATTATAATGCGTCGATTATATACTATTCCATATGCCCTTAACTTTCTTTTTATTGTCCAACATTAATGATGCATTTATCTCGTGTAAAAATGGTCTTTGTATACCAAAACTTTCATGTGCAACCTTATCTTATATAGAACCTATTCTTATTTCATTCCCAGATCAAGTTTCAAGTTACGTAATACAAGCAAATTCTGCTTCTAGACTTGGTTATTATTATAATGACACACCAGGTACCTTCCGGGGTAGAAAGAGTACCAAGCCAACTTTAGAAACTCAAGCTAGAAGCAGCGTAATAGTGCTATCTCATATGAAACTGGTTTGTTTTATATGATTTCCACGACTAATATTCAGGTTCCTAATATAAGCGAAATTGCAATTCCAGTCTTCCTTATTACTATGTTGTCACATACTAAGTCCCCTGCAGGGTACAAAATGTTCCAAGCTCACTTTAGTTCTCGTAACCCAAACAAAAAAAAGTGTGATACTGCGATCAGTAAGGTTTACGTTATGTTTGTTGGCAGAGCGTGTGCGGCGCGGTGATGTCGGCATGGAGGTGGTCGCGCTCGTGGTGTGCGCGCTCGCCGTGAGCGCCGCGCCGAACGCGACGCGCCGCCGCCTGGACGCGCACGACGCGCACGAGCTGCTGGACGACGAGGACGAACTGACGCGCAAGTACGACTACTATGACGAGGAGCGGCTCAACATTTCCGGTAAGACACAAACATACTGTAACAGAATATAAATTAGAATGACAGCAACTACATTCAGAATGTGTAAACATTAATATGAAAAAGACTAATTTTATTATAAAAACCAATTAATTTTACTACTGCGAGGCACGTATATTGCTTTTATTTATGAAGTTATTAATTATTTTTAATTATCAATCAATCCCACTAGAGCTAAAACGAATACAGATATTGGGCAGCCAGAAGTCTTCCAAAGCGGCATGTATTATAATATAAGAGTGCTGAATGTGGGAGAAATCTGTCAGGTCTGTAAGGATACATACTAGCAGCAGTGTCCACTCTCTGCTCACTGCCTAAGGAATCTGGCGTGATTAAATACTCATAATAATAAAGAACGCATTATTGTATTTTTGTAGAAGTATTAGTCCAGTACACGACAATAATAACACAAATATTGCACAGTAAAACAGTGAAAGACAGTTTCATTTGGATAATGACGGTTGTAATTTGTGTTTCGATCATGGATATGCTAATGGTATGAGGGAAATGGCCCTTTCAAGGAGACCTCGTCTGAATATGTATACGGTACTGGCTGGGCCGTTGTATAATATTGTAATTTTATTCTATGCACATTGTTAAATGAAAATATTTCTTGTATTTTCTTGGCGATAACAAGGTAAATAATAGTATCACAAACAGTTGTCTAACAGGGGTGTAAAGGGTTCCAACCACCATCTCAGGAGCCCCAGCCAACCTCACATGCACGTGGTGCACCCTGCTATAACAGACGAGGCTCTAGTGACCAGCTGATTGCCGTATAGCGCAGCCTAAATAGGCACGGCTAAATGCCCTGGCCGCCGACGGGCAGAAGCGTCGGCAGTGCGGAGAACCGTGCCCTGCGATCTCCAACCCGCATGCCCAGCGTGAAGATTACGGGCATGAACCCCCTTTTGGGGGAAGCCTATGTCCAGCAATGGACTAAAATAGCCTGATGAGTTGTCTAATCACAATCTAGGCAAGACCAGCGCCATGATGATCAGACATAGTACAAATATGAATAAATAAATGCAGGTCAGGTGTGCCTCTCTTCAAATACTCACTGAAAAATGGTTTTTCATATACATTTTATTTTAGCATATGTTAGGGAGCTGGTTCTGTTTCTCAAATACAAACAGTAATAACATTATCATCATTATAACCATCAACCCTTTCATCGTTCCAT
>DWMG01005330.1:0-10275 GCA_018244855.1 Elbella merops | reverse complement strand
TACTCTACACGTGTTTCACCCCTCCACGGGGCATCCTCAGGAGATGTTAGACCGACCAGTGCCCAACACCGAGTCGGATTATGCCCAGGTGTGGAACGGAAGAGGCTGACGTAATGATGATGATGATGATGCTTGATTTTTCGCTATATTATCCATTCCAACAATTTATTGCGTACTAACTTTTGCTTCGCCCGCGCCGATGACAATCTTACAAAATATAGCAATAAACCATCTCTTTAATCAAGATCGTACATCTAAAATTTCCAGTGTCGACCTTAAGGACCGATATTTTGTACAAACTTCACTTACGCCAATTACCTTTGTGCTACTAAGTCTAGAAGTTTCGACCTGTCAATCAGTTTCTTCTTTTATTTAAGTAGATTACTCTTTCAGTCCTAGTGGTGTTACAATAAATGGCTAAAATGTTTTTCGATCCAGTTAAGAGTGTATCCAATGCTAATGGACGTTGACAAAAACATTTATACAATTTTCCAAGGCAATGAAGCTGATGTATTATAACAATAAGCGTTTCGATCTGGAAGACGCACGTGCCAGTCCATGTACATAGGTACTACAGACGACCATACGTTATCCTCAGGGGTAGCAACTGTATGGTAACAAAATTACTTGTTATTATAAGACAAATAAGATTATTACGATAAATTACTGTTAATAGAGAAAGCACCGAGTGCCAAATATCGCAATTATTACAGACCTAATTTTTTTCTTGAACAATTGGTATCCACATTTTCTTTATTGGAAAAGAACTAGCAAAAAAGCAAATAATCTTAGTACTGTTGTCTGAAAGAGTTCCATAGCAAACATTGTTTACCGCGTGGTTTTGTAATCAGTTTGTCTAAGGCCACGCCAAGCAAGTCGCGGACACAAGTAATGAACATGAAAATATGTATTTCGCCACCTAAGTGAATAGTTTACGCTATTGTCAGTCTGCCGTATATTATTAAATTGAAATATATTCAATAATAGAAAATATATCATTTACTTCGATTATTCGTTTGTACAGCTTCCGTAGTTAATACAGAATAGAAAAAATATTATAAATAGTAACCCAAATAGAATGAAGTGTTTAATTTAATAAGCTATGAAGATGCGAAAACTTGTGGGGACAATTTTCTAGATTAATAGAAATGTCCAGTTTCTTCCGTCAATTGAAATAGTCTCTCTGGAATTGAAAGAATCTCTTTTTGGAATAGAAATAATTTGTCTTTAGAATTATTGAAAGGATATCTCTTTAGAATCGCAGAATTGTCGAGAAATTTATTCAATAAATTTTATTGCCTTGGGAAATCTTGGCATTCAACTGCTAAAGCATTTCTCGAAGCAGGTTTCATTGTACCTCATACACCATTGGTTTGGATACTTTTCGAATTGTCAAAGCCGTTACAATAAATTTTTCCAAAGGACGAGAAACGTATTCTAAATTTACCAATATCAGAGTCGCTTCCTAACAAATAAAAGTAATCATTTTTAAAAAGCTAACTTCGCTATTGAAATAAAACATGACCGGATAAAATGGCTGACTGCTGAGATAGGTGCTGAAGATGTGGTTCCGGAAAATCCATTCGGATAGTTCAAGGAGATGTGTATAAAAACTTTCAATGTCAGTATCTACCACTCCACAGTTCCTCTTCCTATTCTATTGGGGATTTGAATGTGATATTTAACTTAGTTTCTTATTTCAACATTTTCAGTAAGGTCATTTTAAGCAAGTGAAAAAGATACGAAGTATCTTTCAATACTTCGAAGCATATCGCTCATTTGCGACTAAAGTGTGATATGTCAAAAACATTTACAGAAAACAGTTCAGAAAGCTTAACATCATAATTATTCTGACTTTTAAAAGATTTATAGACTATTCTATGATGTATAATTATTGACCATTTTAAATAGAATTTGCCAACGAAGCAATTGTTGGCCATTATTTTCCCAATACAAAAATTTTGGCACGTCGCGAAACGCACCACCTTATACCTTGACCTCTAAAAGGGTCTGGTTTACGCCCTTAAGTTCGTTTGGGTAGGTCGGGAATCTTTTTGGGTCACACAACCGAATCGAAGTCTGTTATCGTCGCCTCGCACAGTGTACTTTAAAGATAATTAGGGAATTACCACTATTAATGCAATGAACCTATTAACAAAGAAACACATTTTAAGGATTCGCGTTTTATAAATACTGGGTCTGGCAGTGACTTTTTAATACTGAATAAGAAATCACTATGTTCATTAGGCGGGGTTGTAACAAAACTTAAACTGTTTTAAAAATATTGTACCTTACGGCGATATAAAAACTGATATTTTGCTGGCGGTAGTTATCTATAGCTTATCAGCGTTACCACTAGCCTTTGGATTCTACCCTATCATTACTTCCCACTCTCGGTAATACGTGTCTGGTCCATATAATAAGCAACTGAACATAACGGGAATTTTTAATAAATAACTATCAATACCAATTCATTTATTCAAGACGTTCAATATAATTTAATGTTGTCTAAAGTTCCTGCCTCGTTGGTCGAGTAATTGCAAGACGCAACTACGAGTACTAATCTAGAGTTCCTAAGTTTTAAACCCGGGTAGGGTACTATTGGATTTTTATAACTTGGATTTTCTAACTTAGATTTTCTAGTGGTGCTTTCTAGTAGTGGCTCGAAGTCTGTCTGGACTTGTGCCCGGTGTATGCTAATAGACTTACCACTTATTCCACGGAAAGTAAAAGTTTAGTTGTAAGCGCATCTATTGGTCGAGAGGTCTTGGTTGCGATCCCCGGGTCGGGTAGTATTGGATTTTTACAACTTGAAATTTTTGATGGCTTCGAGTCTAGATTTGTGCCCGGTGTATGGCAGCAGACCATGGCGATGGTGGTACGTATAACATATGTTATTGGTGAAAATTTTTCTGTCGACAAGATGTTGGTATTTGAGCACGATAAAGATGCACGCGATACCTTGGCCTCGAAAGCGGTGGCTCGGATCCCTTAAATATTGTTGGGGTAGACTTGAAAGATTATTGACCTTTTAAGTCTACCCTAACCATGTTTAAGTCACGCAACCATGCTTATAAATGGACGTTAAATTTGGGTCAAATTGTCGAATCTAATCATAGGCCATATTTTGTTGAATTTAAAACTTTTAAAATTAATTGGCTTTTTTATTTTGAGATATTGATAATGAAAATATTAGATAGATACATTATTATTTTGAAAAGCGCTCGTTATAAAGTAAATCGTAATAAAATTTATTACAAAATAACTTACACTATCTAAAAAAGTTACAACTTTGACAATTTGAAACTATTTCCAAATTAACTATTGCATTGTTGTAATATAATAGCTCTGGCTATTTTAATTTATTAATTATTTTTTATATAACACTTTAAACTATCTTTCAATTGTTAAAAGAAAATTTTAATTGCCTATAAACCTAAACCTAAGAGCTAAAATCTCTTTTTTTAAACTTTACTATAATTTAAATTGAAAAACATCTGTTGTTAAAATATTGCTCGATTTACTGCGTGCTCGGTAGTTTCGATGGACGTTGATTCACCCGCCACCCCTTATGTCGAATTTTGCCGACATCCCTTCGTTCGGTGGCTGCGCTCTGATAGCTGCACTATTGATTGCAGTCAGATGCGAGCCTTCGTGGCATAATGTCGTCCGGACTCGCGCCGTGGTTAGACTAGTAGTCCCACTCTCCGCCATTTTGACTTGTTGATTCCAACAATGGAACGCGAATTTCGTTGTTGTAAGTGCAATCACCGAACAATAATCATCGATCCGGAGATCGGCGTCCTGGATTGTAAGTGAATTTTCAAATTATTCGCAACTTTTTTTTGCAACTTTTAACCTTTTTTTTATTTTCACCTTTATAATTTTTATTTTTAAATCTATTCAGTTATTATAATTTTTAACATTTTGTTTGCAGTGATTTTAAAATAATATTTCATAGGTTTCACGGGGTACGTGTCCAAAATGGCGGCTATTACGCCCGCCCTCTTTGTTCGTTATCCTTCGGATATAGATGAAGAATATTTTATATGAAAGTGGTTTTTTAGGGTTATTTTAAAGTAAATATTAACTTTTGTTATTTATGAATTATTTTTAAAGTTACAATTTTTTTGTCAGTTTTAATTTGAAATTTTTTATGTTTATATTTTGTAGTAGTCCACGGCGCTAATGGCTACCAGACGGTGAAGGTAAGTTTTTCAGGGGAGCCGTTCGAACCTGCATGGCGAGCTAGCAGCCCACGCTTCTGTTTCAACAACGTGTTGCCGTGCCGAAGGCTGACCTAGATTTAATATACCTAGAAATTCAAGATAAAGCAACAGTCTCTTCGTCGCATATACAAAATCTCATAGTGCATTCAAATCCAAATTTAAATTGTACTGGAATGTTTCTTCTCATGAAGATGTTATAAGTGAATAAATTTATATTTTTGTTGATTATTCTTAATGTTTCATTTTTTTGTTTATTATTTCCCTTTATTAATTTAAGTTATTAAGATGACTTCATGGGGCTATAGAGGAGACTTCAGATCCAGTGTTAGGCATACGGTATTAGATATTTTTTTCAGGTGAGCCCGGGCATACCTGATGAGCTAACTGCTAGCGCCCTCTGTATCCGGGCACTAGTTTGTGACCTAAATTTGCATTTCCAGAGAGTAGGGGGAAGCTGTCAATTGCCGAGTGGGTGGCGTGGCACCTCCACTTAAATTTTAAATGTGTTAATTTAAATTAACTCTCATATTTCCAATTAACAATGTGGGTTGTATAATTTTCTTTATGGACATCTGATTTGATTTTGATGATTATTTGGGACTTGATTGAATTATGGTTTTATAAAAAAAAAACATCTGTTTGCTTAGAATTATTTATTTTAATTTTCGAAGTTAATTTTGAGAGCAGTTTCGTAAGTATTTACAGATTGTTTTTATTTAAACTTTTTTTTTATCAGTGCCTACTATTCTTATAACACTGTCCACTTTTATGCAAGAATAGGGATATTTGGCAGCCCGCACTCTCTCTACCCTGTAAGGAACGCCTTGAAATTATGTATTTATATTTGTACTGTCCACTTATACTTACGGTCCTATTTATAGCCTAATTAGATTTTTAAGTCCAATTATTCAATTATATTTAATTGGTTAATATTCAGTGTTAGTCAGTATAATTTATTATCACCCACGTCGGGGCGGCTATTGAATATAATATGTATGTATATTGCGTTTCTCTTCATACCTTGTTAGATAAATTTTTCGGGTTCAATTGCCCATTAACTTCCCGATATGACTACGTTCGAGATGTCGCATATAATCCAAATTTATAATTGTAAAACTTGACATTTCATTGCTCAGATCTTTGTGATTCGATTATATAAAAATTACGCCTAGACGCCGATGAAATTTCACATATGAATAGTTCATGGACTACAGAGTCGTATACAAATTTCTCGTGGCCCGAAGACTGGCAACCTATATTTTATGCCAGGTAGGCTACCATTATTTTTCTATCGTACTCCTTCCAGCTAAACACCACAGTTATTTGATTAACATATACGAGTACCTACATTAAATCTGATTACGAATTCCGAATTTACAAATTTCTTGTCATAAAAATGTGCTATATAGGTACGTATTAAATTTGTTCATTTAAATTCTATGTCACGTCGTATTAAGTATGCATGAGCTTGTCATGTATGTCATCTTCATTATTGTACCAGAAAGGGAAGAGATGTATTATTCATATTTGTACGTCGTGTTAAATGTATATTTCTAGCTATGACGGAGATGTGCGTAGGTCGGCTTTATATGTGGGCTGTTGGGGTGGCTACATCCAGGTGCATGCGTCACGATGCCTCTACCAACCTCCCCGCTGAGCCCCCTGACCCACCCCTCCCCATCCTCTTCCTGCCCGGACGACCTGAGTCCTAGCTAATAAATAAATCGATAGCACATCTGCGAGTTCACGTGCGCCGAACTGGTTGAAATATGCACTTTCCCACGCAATTGTAGGTGTGGTTCTATTAACGCCATATTGTCTTTGTTCAACTTTGAAAATGTTGAATCCTGAATTAATTAGTTCAGTGGCAGCTAGAATTCATTAATTTAATAGTTTCACAACATCAGAAGTCGACATTTTGTATACATAACTATGTATTAAGTATAAATAGGCACATACGTCTAATCAAAAATTAAGTTTAGGAGATTTAATATGGAGCTACCTTATAGAATGAAACTATTTAATTTTTGAAGTGACATGTGGTTTAATCTACTGCCATTTTTTCGTGCGTGTTTCGATTCAACTTCTAATTAAGTGCTTATGCCCCTTATTCTTCGTTGTCACAAAGACTACAACTTTCTTTCTAAAAATAATGTATATCACTCAGGAGTTCAAGTCAAAAACTTGGCCAGACTTGGAAGACGCAAATGGCAGAGTGGTAACGGATATAGATCAGATTACTGAAAGGTGAAGGGCTTTTTGTGAAGGCCTGTACTCTAACAACTACTTGCCTGTACTCTAACAAGTACTTCCATACAGATCTAAGGGGATAATATCGAATCTCCATATCTGAGGTCTGAGATTAGGGATGCTCTACGCAAAATGAAGAAGAATAAACCAGCCGGTGTAGACACCTTGTTCGCGGAAGAACTACAGTAAGTTACGGAAGCCGGCGTGAAAATTCTGCTTGATCTATAGATCCAAGTTTAGCAAAGTAAGTGTCCTTCAGAATGGAAACATTTGTTACTAGTACCGATCCACAAAACGGGACCCACTGAAGCATACGGAAACTACGGAACTTTTGCTTTCATTTCTCATGCCAGCAAGATGATGCATTATATGATCAACAGGCACCTACAATCATGTCTTCAATGGCAAATACGAAATGAACAAGTTGATTTTGTCAAAGGCAGCGCAATTGTGAACGGAAGGCACATACATAACCGGCACATTGTTAAACATAGAGCGGGTTGACATGAGAAATATAAGCGGGATAAGGTAAAACAGAAACATCTCCAATGTCTCTAAAATGAGACTAGTAAGAACATTAGTATTCTCAATTTTCTTGTGCGCATCTGAACCCTGGACAATTACAGCTACTGGCTGGATAAAGATCGATGCTTGTGGTTCTGGTGAAGAATATTTATACTTGACCAGCTGAGAATTAAGACCAAACTCTCTACAATTTGCTATCAGCGGTTCCTTGGCTACTATGCACAGCGACCACCGATCTCATGGTCTGACTGTACAAATAGTAATGGTACTCATAGTGACCAAAGTGCTCCGGCTAGCTGATGACAGATAGGCGTGAAAGCAACGCTTCATCTCCTGTTGCACAACTTTCCAGGACATGCACGCCCATCAGAAATAAAGTATACGACTTAAAAAAATGTGTGATTGTGCACGATTAAAGATTCTGGTCTAAAGGCACGAACTTAAGGCAATTCTTGAAATGTCTAAAAAAGGCAATCAATATTTTTATGGAGTAAAAGCAGTGATAGCCTAGTGCTTAAGAATTCATCCCCTCACTCCGGGGCTGCTGGGTTCAAATCCATGGCACGCATTTCTTTCCAAAAGTGCGTTTTAAATTTAAATAGCACTTGCTAACCGTGAAGGTAAACATCGTGAGGAAACCCATACACCTTAGAATTTATAAAAAAAAACTAAGGTGTGTGAAGTCTGCCAACCCGCACTAGGCCAGCGTGGCGGACTACGGCCTTAACCCTCTCAATATGAGACGAGACCCATATTTCAACAGTGGAAGTGTAATGGGATTATTATTATTATTAATGTTTTTATAACTCATTATTTTTCTATATCATATTTATTAACATTTTAAGAATGCAGTAAAAAAAGTAAAAGAATTCAAAGTTCAAAATGTTAGCAGCTGATGAAGTGGGGGATCTCAAAAAATTGGCACACGACCGTGCTCACGATTCCAACCCTCCTAGTACCTACTCTGAAAAAAAAAGATTATTAATTTAGAGTAATGTCGCTACCGTTGGAACTAAAAAAAAGTTACAAAGAATTTTTTTTTGCAAAATGGCGACTGCCTGAAAAAATAATTAACTTTTGTACCACTATTTTTGAATTTTCTGAATTTAGAACTTGAGAAATCGTGTGTATCGTTTTAAAAAAACAGTTTTGAGAAAAACGCGTTTAAAGTTTCGCGTAAAATTTTTAGGCAGTTTAAGTCATGAAGTGATATTTTAGACTAACATTTATTCAACCTGCCATTCCTGCTGCATATATTAGACCATCCTCGACTGCGAAATAAGCATATTCCGCGTTTCTCTCTTCCAATCGAACAGTTCTGGCCTCCTTTGATGCGCTAGGTGCTCGTATCTCTGAGCGATCAATTCGCGCATTGTCTCGTTTCACAGCGAAGGAATACGGTTCTGGACCAATTTTGATTCCCATGGGCATCATCATTTTTATAAGAGGAATGTCGCCTTTATTGAATATGCAAACTGCAATAAATGTAGCAATTTCAATTATGTTAGTTCCGGAATGAATATTTTTCGGTGCGAAAGTACAAATCAAAGAGCTTGTACACTCCTTTTATTATTTAGAGTTTCTGAAGCTAAAGATAACCTCGCAGGTGGACGAAGGGTCCCTAATGTCTTTTGTTCGATTCGTTCCGGCCGAGCCGGTATGAAGGCTGCGTCAACAAAACTGCTATATCTCCGAAAATATTTGGAATTTTCTACCATCCTCCTAGAGATTCTTAAAGGGTTAAGCTTTGAAAGTGTGAAAAAAACATCGATTTTTTTTAAATTTCTAAGAAACAAAGAAGACAGACAGACAGACAGAACAAAAGAACGTATTATAAAAATATCTCTATGACGTACGTGTGTGAAAAGTTAATATGCAATACCAAAAAATATTCAGGAAAATGCGGATACTCCTAAAAATCAAACTTATTACTTTTAATAACTAGCGCTACGTACATATATAAAATAATAGAATCGAACGCAGCTTGTATATTCCAAGCTATGCAAGTCGTATTAGATAAGGATTATACTTCCATCGGCGCCGGTCACGTTATGATTTGATAGTCAGAGAACAGACTGCTATCATATATCCAGTGTGTGATCTGTCGCAGCGCTACATCGTAGTGGTCTGTGCCATAGTGTAAATAAATGTTGCCTTAGCATTTTAATATGGTGGAGATCCAGTTGGACAGTTTGCACAGTAATATTTATTGAGTTTTAGTTTGTTTAAAATTAGTCGGTTCTCATGTATGTTGTGTAAAACTGTATATAGTAATCGTTTTATTATAAAAGACATACTCCCGTCTTAAATAAGAATCAACCATGAACATTTGATTTTGCAACAGTCTGTGTTTATAATATTGAAGAAATAATCGGTGCACATCCTTTGCAGTATAAAAGTGATTTTTTGTGTGATATAGTTTGTAAAAAATGCTTATGTATATATTGCAAGAACGTATGTAATTCATTGATTATTCAGCAAGCGCACAGATCATGTGTAAGTGACATTTGATTTGCTTGGTATAAAAAATAAAAAATTAGGTACACACCTTGAATTCATCGAAGTTAAAAGTTGAACAAAGTTAAATTTTTTATCAAATTAGGATTATAAAAATCATTCAGGAACATTTCGTACAACGAATATAGAAGAAATACGGCAGGTCTGTATAGCTACAGATATTTAGCACTCGGTGCTCTGCCTACATCGTTAAGGGCCGGGCGTGATGCTATCTAAGCACGTACCATTTTGAGTAACTGACTCATCTCACTTATGAAAATTATGTCCGACATACAACGAACAAATTGTGGATATCAAAAATAAAACAGGCCCCTTTTCTCCCCCGCTCCCGCCCCCATTCCCCGCTAGTACCGAAATTAGGCACATTCGGATGTATTAAAAAAAAATCAAATCACCCTGTGCCTGACCGTAAAATTTTGCCGATGTAGTTTGCCCATAATATCGCTTTTAAGAGAATTCCTAGCGCGATAAATATACCAAAACTCTAAATATACTCTTGCATTGGCCCCCTGTTAGTTTACTCTAACATTTTCACTTAAAGACAGAACAAAACACAAACGACATAGAACATCTTATCTATATATATTTATATATTAATAGATAGTACATATTATCTATATATATCTTATCTATGTATATCATATCTATATATATATGCAGTGATAGCCTAGTGGTTAAGAATTCAGCCTCTCATTCCGGAGGTCCTGGGTTCAAAGCCATGGCGCGCACCTCTTTAGAAAAGTGCGTTTTAAAT
>DWMG01005329.1:0-10277 GCA_018244855.1 Elbella merops | reverse complement strand
TGCCCGTCGGCGGCCAGGGCATTTAGCCGTGCCTATTTAGGCTGCGCTATACCGCAATCAGCCGGTCGCCGGAGCCTCGTCTGTTATAGCAGGATGTACCACGTGCAGGTGAGGTTGGCCTGGATTCTTGAGATGGTGGTTTGATCCCCTTACACCCCTATAGAACGTACCTACCGAAATAAGGATATCTATAGCGTTTGTGTCATTCTCACTAAATATGATTTAGCCGTGTAATAAGGGTTAACTTTTTGTCCTCCGCCAATACAACAGTCTGACTGATTCTACTGCTGGACGTAAGCCTGCCCTAATGAACGCTATATTGTATATTTTTCAAATGCAGTTTTCGCTCATAATCCCCATGCTTGATATGTGTGTAATCGAAGAGTACAGCTAACATACTCACACTCCACTCTTCTGCTGGTCGATGACCAGAGCATGTAGCTATACCTAGGTAGCTTGCGCTAAAGCGCGGTTACTCTTCAATTTATATTTTATGGCTCTCGATCCCCTTCATGACGTGACGTGACGACTATAAGTGCAGTGCAGTCTCGTGAAATAAGAAAATAACAGTCAGCCTATTTAAGTTATTTAACCGTCCTGAGTGTCCCCGACATCCGCCCGGAACATTCTCAATGATGACAACTGCGTTAGATTTCATAACGTTTCGCTTGGCGGCGTCCGCGCAAGTCACCTTACACCATGCCATACTTTGCCTACCACCGTGCTACACGCTATGCCATTGACTGCTTTATTTATTGATGTATCGGTTAGTATCTTAGCAAACTTTAGTAGGGTAGCTTAGCAACTTCGCAAAGAGAGTCGGGGTCTGATTGATTTATTTGACCATAATGATAGGTAGACGTATATGCAAATCTCATCCGAAGAAAAACACAATGTTTCGTCTCATTCGATTGTGTCATTAAAAAAAAAGTATAGCTGTATTCTTCTTTATGCATCATTTTTCTGCATCATTCTTTATAAATAATCTCGTAAAATAATTAATCTATGATTATACAAATGTAAGATGTTGGTAGATATAGAAGTGTAAATGATACGTTAGGTGTAGTTTAAATTCATTGTGTACCTATATGTAATAAGCGACATCCTTACCGAGCGTGCATGGTGCTCGCTATGGCGGTGGTGTAAGTTGTGGATTTCATTAATGTAAGCAAAAAAGTGCTGTTTCTTTTTTGTTCTGCCATTCATCAAAGTTTATTATAGATGACCGAGACCATTTCCCAGCAGTCACCCATTTCACTTAATTCTGTTTAATTCTATAACGTGAGAAGCAGTGGTACGTCTAAATCACTGCTCTTCTCAGATATACTAATATATTCACGAAAGCTATAACGTAGCCTATGCCTAATTGCTGCACTGCTCGATAATAACAGATATACATATGTGGAGAAGGACTCTCTATAAAACTATATTTTTGATTTCCTTTCAATATAAAATGTAACCTAACGGTGGCTGGGTGTGTTGAGACATTGAAGCGAGGTGCTGCGCAACGCAGCCGCTGTTCTCTACGCGCTACTGTTGCGACCTTGCGGCTTTACACAATTCAGATGTAGTACCAACAACCGGCTAAAGGAACTGATAACTATAAAAACTTTGCTGTTATCGACAGAGGTATCAGTCCACAGAGTCAGCGTTCACGATCCAGACGAAAACATGAGGATCGTTGTGTTATGTTGCGGTGTCCTGGCGGCGGCGGCGTGTGTCAGCTGCAGGGAGGTGTCCAGGGCCAAGAGGGATGTTGACTTGTAGGTAGCTGCGAGTCACCACGGTGGCAAGTGGGATAAGGGTGGCGGCCATGAGCATCATGAACACCATCACCACGACCATGGAGAGAAGGGTCACAAGGGGTACAAGGGCCATCATCACCACGAACACGGAAAAAAAGGACACCACCACCACGAAGGCCATAAAGGACACCATGACGAACATGGTGGCCACAAGAAGCATCATCACCACGACGATGGACACCATCATGAACATCATCATGGTGAAAAGGGGCACAAGGGACATGGGCACCATGAAGAAGGTCACTATCATAAGGGCCATTCTACTAAAGGACATCACGGTGTCCACAAGCACGATGAGTTCAAAAAAGAAAAACATTTCCATGATCATCACCATGATGGTGGACATCATGAGCATCATGGTGGACATCATGAAGAACACGGACATAAGAAGGGTGGCGAATTCCACAAGGGGCATAAGCACGGAGGACATCATCACCACGAGCATGGAAAGAAGGGACATCACGAAAAGGGAGGACATCACCACGACCACAAAGGTCACCATGGAGAAGACGGTCATCATGAGCATCATCATCATCATCATGATCATGGAAAGAAGGGAGGTCATGAGGATCATAAGCACTGGGGCTATAAGAAAGGCCATAAGTAAGCCTTAAACTGCTATCGTAGTGTGTACAATAACACCAAACGATTTCAAGTCACGCTTAGTAAGTTTAGTAAGGTTTCATAAGAATTGTTAGTTTTAAATGTTGTTCCGTGTTGACTGTTATTTGTTAATAAAAATATCACAATACCAACATTGTTTACCTTCTCCATTCATGATCTATACGTGTGGAAATAATTGCAGCCATTATAAAAAAGAAAAAGTCGATTTGTTTTGTTGCAAGATGAATATTGATCGAACAGACATTTCACAGCACGTTTGGTTTCGACAACAAAGTTATATAAAGTAGTTGGCCGTGGTTCGCTGGTAACGCTTCCAGACCAGGCAGTAACATAGATTGTTGAGAAAGCAGAGCGGTGCCCGAGACTGCCCCACATTGTCGTGGGCAACGAATTAGCCGTGGTTGCAATCAACCGTTTCCTAAACAAAACGTTTACAGTCCTATTGAAATAGTTGACGTTTCTCTATAGGGCCCTGTGCGCGCCGACGGACTTCGGCCTCCGGTGCTGACAAACATACTTATTCATCCATTCTGAATAGTGCCAGTGTTGTTCAAGATGTGTTCACCATTTCGATCATCAGCCTCTGCATATTATTAACATGGAGGTCACCTAGAAATTATACCCCTACTCCTACTAATAATTTACATCTCTTCTACTTGAAGGTTGCCTGGAAGAGATCGCTCTGATAGCGATAAGGCCGCCTTTTTAATGCGTAGCATTTAGAAACATTTGTGAACAACGCACAGCCGCCTCGCGGCAGGAACGGCGTTGCATCCATTGTCCAATATTTTGGTGTCCTTACTTCACACTTATGTTTCTGTCGCAACAATTACCTATAATAAATAAAAACTGTAGTGCGGTTGTGGTGCGAGGCACGTCCAGACTAATTGCGTTACCGGCCTGAAGTAAATTAATAAATCATGATATCACGGTTGTATTTACCGAAAGGGTAGGCAGAGTGTACTGCACCCGCTTTTCATCTGTTATTTTATACGTCCCATGGAATACGGCGTGAGTCTATTGGCATGTTATGTAATTTGCCATTGTTATCATGGGGATGAGGCCTTAAGGCAATTATATTTTTAAACGCTTTTTAATTAGCTTGACTTTGGAGGATTATTTTTTTGACAAAATCTCGAATATAATATTTATTAACTGTAATTATATGTAATTTGACTGCCCCGTTGGTCGACTGCTTGTAAGCGCGACTGCCGATAGGTAGGTCCTGGGTTCAAATCCCGGGTCGAGTACTATTGGACTTTTCTATAATAATTTAGAATTTCTAGTGGTCACTCGGAGGTTGGATCTGTGCCCGGTGTATGGCAATAGGCTCACCACCTATTCCATGGGAAGTTAACGTAACGGATGAAACGTGGGGGTGAAACTATACTCCTCTGTCTACTCCTTCGAGGATTACAGGTGTAATGTTACTTTTTTATGCTATTTATTGTAACTGTTTAAGAGGTAGGCGGAGGAGTATTTTAGTACACTCGTACGTTTCACTAGTTACGTTACCTACCCCACCTTAGAATAGGAGTGAGCCTATTCCGATACACCAGGAACAAATCCAGACAAAATGATACTACTAGGAATTTCAAGATAGAAAAATCCAATAATAGCCAAACCAAGATCGAACCCAAAATCTGTTCCAAAAAACTGTTCGACCAACGAGGCAGGCAGCACTCACATAACTTATTAGTAGGCTTAATACACATTAAACACTACACTATTTGGAAACAATAAATTCCCGTTGGGCAATACAAGAATGTAGGTTTGATCGCCTAAAGTCCGGCGGCAATAATGAATTAAAGCTGGCTATTATTGGATTTTGTATAACATATAATTATTTATAATTTTAATAGTGAGTGGCAGCAATAACACATTATTTTAGTTCTATGATATTTAATAACTAATTTTCTTTAAAAAAAATCTGTTCGTAATTTTTATAATATTTTTTTTAATTAAGCATGTCGCAAAGTTAGATTAATTGGAAATTGTGATAGGACTTAAGATCATTTTATGTTTACCTTATTGTCCCAAATAAAGACTATTTGACTTGATTTGAAGTTACGTCTAACGATGACGGTAGTTCGCCTCTTACTCCTACATACTGAAAATGTAATAATCCCGGCAAGAACTTATTAACAACATGACATGCTAGCAACTTTACATTCACCATTATTAACTCATTATTAATTATTATGTCTCATTGTTTGGTACTTTATCATGTCAATAGTGCTATGGTTTGGTTGAAGCTTAAAAGTATGCAACGGACGCTACATAGTAGATACCATTATTTTAAATGAGTGTTTGAAAAGTGAAGTAAGCACTGCAAAGGCTCATACATGCTACATAAGCCTCTATTGTTTCACTAAAGGACACGCACGTTTTCTAAGATTTGTTACCACACTTGTCTGCTCCAATAGCCATGAACGGTGCAACATATGTGACCAGCCCATAGCTATCCTAACGTGGTAATCTCTGGCGCTATATCGGTTACCTTAGTTCTCTGCAGCTATCTTTTTGAGAATAGTTAGTTTTATAGCCAGATGAGCCACCTTTAACTTAGGAAATATTTCCAATGAAGAACCCGCTGATCGAAGACTAAATCTAAGGGCACTTGGGTATAAGAGACGAGAAAACTTTTTAGAAATACTGTCTCACCCAACTGAATACGTCTATCGGTATGAAACATCTATCCTTTTTCGTGTCAAGTTGTTTCTAACATACCTATATAAAATGTTGATGTTCCACGTTACTTTATCGTTTCAGCTAATTTCATAGAGAGCAATGCAAGTGTGCAGGCTGTGATTGTCTTGTTGGAAGGGCGTAAAAGTGTGCTCATTACGAAAACTGCGCGCGATTGTCCGACGACAGCTCGCGCGAGTCTACTTACACAACTGTTTATATAAAACTGTAGCACTATCACTAATCTTGGCTATTTCAGGAAACAACACGCTGCACGAGCGCTGGTAGAGAGAATCAGCGACATGAAGGCAGCATTTATATTAGGATTAATTTCGTTCATAGCATTTGTATACGCACGGCGATTACCGCCACTGAGAAGTGAACATCTTGATCATGTACCGGACAAGCAGATAAAGGATCAGGAGCATGCTGCGAGCGGGCATAAAAAGGAAGAACATCATAATCATGCATTCAAAAAGGGCGGCGGTAAGGAGCATCACGCACATCATCACAATGATCATGGAGAAAAGGGACATAAGGGATATAAAGGTCATCATCATCATGAAGAGGGTAAGAAAGGACATCACGATAAGGAGTCCCATAAGGGAGAGTACGATGATCATGGTGGCCATAATAAGAAACATCACCACGAAGACGGTCATTACGATGAGCACCATAGGGGTGATAAAGGAGAGAAAGGGCATAAATATGAGGAGAAGGGACATTATAATAAGGGACACTCCACTAAGGGACATCATGAAATACATAAACTGGACGAGTTTAAAAAAGATAAACACTTTTTCGACGAAGAAGGAGATTCAGGACACGAAGAAAAGCATGGTGGATTTCACGAAGAACATGGTCACAAAAAGGGCGGACATTATAAGAAAGGTCATCATCATGGAGAGCACCATGAACATGAGCACGGTAAAAAGGGACAACATGAGAAAGGGGGCCATCATCACGAACACAAAGGCCATAAGGAAGATAGTGGCCACGATGGACACTATGAACACCACCAGGACAAAGCAGAAAAGGGTGGTCACGACCATCACAAGAAATGGGCCTACAAAAAAGGTCATTAAAGACGTTCCAATCGAGCAACTTGGATTGAGAAATACTCAGGATGTCATCCAAGTGATTTTTGTTTTTGTTCAGTATCTAGAATTGAATTATTTATTAAATGTATGGATTTATGAACGATGTTATAAGAGGATAATAATATATTTTTACCAAGATTATGTCTGGAAACGTTTTTGAATATTTTAAGGCTTATAAATAATGAATTGTAATCTTCGTAATGTTGGCACCACCTCTGAAACTTGTGATCATCAAGAGCTTATTAGCGTGGTTAAACAGGATTTACCAGAACTATATTCTTCTCGATGACATTACTCTGCTGTAACTGTTGCGGATAAATATTTACGCGTTTCAGATTAACATTTAAAGCGTCAGACCCTGTTTAGACTATAAACGATTATTTATGAGTAAATGTAGAATAATTCGAAGATGTTAGTTGTAAATATAAATGTTCCCCTAATATTACTTAATCGTTTCATTTTAATATAAATCTCATATGTACGAAACAAGAAACTCGCATTATCAAAAATATTGCGATGTTGACAGAAATTAAAATATATAGATAATTTAAATCTATGTACACATCAAATACATCACAAAAGTGCATGAAAAAGTTTCTAAGCGCACTGGTGAAACGAATGAGAAAAATCTATATGCATTCAATTAAGGTAAATTGAGCTTAGTATCGTTATTCCAAACGGCATACAAGTTTGTTTTGAATGACGTAAATAATTTTTTTAACCAAAAGATTATGTATCTAGACTAAAATTACGAAAAGGATTTTTTGTTAGAATAAGTACGGTCAATAAGAACTTTCTACTCCGTCCTAAACGATCATTGTTAGATTGCAAAGATTATGTCCGTACCATGGATTCGCGGATTCTAGTATTAAGTCATTCGGGACACTGCTATATGACCTAACGATGCTCATTTTATTATCCAAAGGCGTCTCGAAATTTTGCAGTTTAATAACGACAATTCTATTATACAGCTATTCTAAATAAACCTGCAGTGGTAACATAGTTTTGCAAAAATTAAATACCTACTGTTTCATTGTTAGTATTTTAAAGTAGTAGTCAATGTGATTGATAAATAAAGTATTGCATTTGTAAATAGAAAAAGAGCCATTTCGGCTTCGCCGATCACAAGCTGTCTGCAACGTTAAGCAACGCCGCGTTTGTCCGCAGTCGCGGATGCCAACAGTTGAGCCGATGTTAAGCAGTCAGTTTTAGTTTATATTGGTTTATTTTTTGATCTAGAATATTTAGTCTAAACTAGTGTAGGGTCTTCAAGGCTTATTTACATAGTTCTGAGAGAAGGTTAGGCTATTATCACGTACTCTGTATTATCTGCCGACCAGCAATGAAGTAAAAGAAAATAGTGCAGCTTCCAACGCGCTGACACACCCAAAATTATATAACAGTAGAATATTTTGTCAGTAAATACGGATATTGCAGCATTTTATTTCCACTCGTTGCATTTTTACCACATACTTTACTATTAATATTGTAAGTGTGCCGTAAATAGCTGGCAAAGTATGGCTTTTTGCACGAATAACTCAATAGAAACAGTTTACGGTGGAGAGTTCTGAGCTCAATGTATCGTTCGACTTTCGAATCTAATTCATCATTGTTCCGACATTAAATTAAATATAGACTTGTGGCCAAGGAGCTAATTCCATGTTTGTTAATGCGTCTGGCGCCTCCCGTCGGGCTGGAACGATACTTTGCCGGCACTGCTCCCTGGCGGGAGACACCTGAAGACGTCGCGGTGTATATTCCACTGCCGAGCTCTGCCTTTAACTCCGAATTACAATTTATTTACCTATTGTAAGAATCAAGTTCTAATTTGATGGGTAACATAAAGGATTTCTGAAAAGTAGAGCGAGGTAATCCATCGATAACGCTTTTACAGTAATTAGCGTGCGAACGTAGGACTCAGTGTCGCAGCTCTCACTAGATTTATGTCTCCGGCGGACGGCATAATCCGCCGCCGGGAGAGGAGCTGCTGCCTGCTGCTGACGCGCGCTGACATTACAGTTTGATTGCCGTTAGCGAACCCTCATTGCTCGTAATATTTTTCTGTTTCAGGAGTGCTGTACATTTGAGACTCAAAGCACTTTCATTTTTAGGTACCAGTGGCGATCTAATTAGAAATATTATACAAATGCGTATGTACTCTAGTAACAGACAGTCCGCATATTCATTTGTCTCTTATGCATATAAAATAAAAAAGCCATAGACAACACACCGTTAGATTTAAACAAGTAAATAGGTACCTACCTATAGGTACCTAGGTAGGTATACTACCGGATCTCCTAGTTTCCCGACCTTCGCTCCTGGTAATAAAGATGGATAGACTTGATTCAGCTAAAATACAACTTACATAACTTTTATTACTTTTCCATATCGGTCATTAGTTTAACTTCTCGTTTTTATTTCTCAAATTGTTTCCTGAAGTTTTATTGATTTTTACCAATTGCGGGGGAAAGTTTTTTGGTATTTTGTTTGCTTTTCTATTTAATTAATTTTACAAATAGTACGTTTTATTATACGGGTATAACGCTGCAATAGAGACAGCTATAATTCGTCTCGTTATACATACATGTCGTGTACGGTTAGTGTCGTATTCGCGACTCTCATAACGTGACGACTGGCCCTGAGCGTGCAAGGCTCCCACAAACATTTAAAAACATGAAAATTGACACAATACAAAAAATGTAGCAGTTATTGCGATGTTAAGTTATAATGCTTTTCAATTTGTCTGAAAATTAGTTTTAGTGGTGTAGTGAAATGTTACGCCTGACGATATTGCAAAAGCAATATTCGTTGATGCCTATCGCAGTTCGCGCCTAGGGATTCTCTATTTCCTCGAGGTAATTGTACTTGGGATAAGATACTGACGACGTAAGAATAAACTTCATACATAGCTGTGGTGTATTATGTTGAATACAGGACCGCCGAGTATAGAATCACTTCATGGTATTAAATAACGGCGATGCTGTAGTACGAGTACAATTTAAAACGATTGACGAACTATCAGCACAGCGGCCACGATCATGCGTTTCGCTATATATTCACACGGCAGCAAATATCGGAATGATGATCAATTGGATCAGGATAGTATTGGACTTATATATTTGTTTTATGCGGCTTTGCCATAGCGACCCAGAGATTTGATTACTGAAAAATGTCATTAGCCGCGTTCTTGAACAATTTTCGTAGTCCGAGACTAGGCGCTACGTATAAATATTAAACATCTACCCGTATGTTAGACAAAATAGCTTATTTTAAACAGTTAATCCAAGTTTGAATGGTGTCTTCTATCAGACGAATTTGCAATCTTTAGAAAACTGGTTGCAGCTGGAATCAGGCTCAGGGGTGGTAGAGTAGCGCTGATTAGGGGAGGTCTATGTCTAGTGGTGGTGTTGATAAAGGCTGATGTATGGGAATAGTATACGCCGTTTGTATCTGCGGCTCGAGCGACGGGCGGCATACGAGATAATACCTGTTGTGTACAGCTTTCATAGAGATTTCAGCTATTTGCAGTAGGTATATATGTATATCAAATATAATGCAAATTTGCGTAAGTCAGAGCATTAAAATCACAAACAATGGACAAAATGTATGTGTAGTCTTCTAGGATGTAAATATTAGGTGTTAGAATTGCTCCGAGGCGTCTTGCTTCGTCTACTTTTAGTGTAAACAAATGTTACTAGAACAATATGTGTTGCGGTTTAAAGACTGTGGTTACCGGGTCACGTGCATATAGATACGACCACCTCAGCCCCAGGAGCAACACAGTATCTGTTACCGACTTAGAGTTCGACAGATACCAATATCAATCGCACTCATAACATAATACTCTAACTTATAATACTCTAACCCGACCTAACCTAACCTAACCTAACCTAACCTAATCGGGCGAATTATACTAAGATTCCCTTATTCCTGCTGTCCTGTTATTCAAATTCAAATTCATTTATTCAAAATTGTTTCATAAAAACACTTTTTGTACGTCAAAATGATGCTACCACCGCTTCGGAAGATGCCTCATTATGGAGAAGAAGCGGCGAAAGAA
>DWMG01005328.1:0-10279 GCA_018244855.1 Elbella merops | reverse complement strand
AGCAGACGTGTTCTGGAGTGGAGACCGCGACTTGGCAAACGTAGCGTAGGGCGCCCTCTAGCTAGATGGAGTGACGAGCTGAAGATCGAGCTCAGTGGCGTGTCATTGAAGAGGCCAATGTCCCGCGTGGGTCCCGTGGACGCGAATAGGCTGATGATAATGATGATGATGATGATGATTCATCACTGTTATAAGTCGAAAAGCATAACCGCGCCCAAAACGAAAAACTTGATGTCAAAGAATTGTCCTTTTTGATTTTTGAGATAATAATGTGCTGCCAAGAAATTACTTTGAAAAAATAATCTCGTGCGAGAGTTACGCCCTCTCGCCATAAATATTGGATAGCCTTGCTACTCTGTCCGAAAAGTTCCAGTGATTAAACTGCAGACTTATCCTATGTACCATATTTGTCAGCATCTGTGTCTAAATCCCCGGTTTTTTTCGGCAGTCTGATGTCTTTTTCGTAAGATAAAGATAAGATTTAACACGTATTATCGAGGACTACCGCGCAGTGCACTTTTACACATGCAGCAGATTCAAAAACAAATTGATTTTAAATAGTAAAAAATCGTGATTTTCATTTCCGTTTTTTGTTTCAAAATTTATTGTTTGTCTAAAATGTTTATTAACTGGTTGATGAAAAATTATAGTCATATTATCAGCGAAAATTGGTAAAGAACGAGATTTAAGCTAAGCAATGAATGTTGTGCAGTTTTACCCCATTCGACTAATACCTATATGTATAAAAAGAGTGATGGATGTAGAAGAGAATTTGTCACTTTGTGCATCATACTCGTACCTACCCCGTAGAGGACGTTGCGAGGATAATTTTATGGTATTCATCATCATCATCATCATCATCATCATCAGCCTATTCCCGTCCACTGCTGGACATAGACCTCTTCAATGGCACGCCAATGAGTTCGATCATCAGCTCTTCGCATCCAACCACTACCACTTTATGGTAATAATAAAAATATATCCATACTACGATATGAATTATTCACATATGACCCCAAAGAATCGTAAAACATTTTTTCGGATAGATATTGTTTGTGTAACGACCTCCCAAATAGTTGGTCATGAGATACATTCGTTAAGTTTAAATATTTGTGTCACTCTTCTCTTGACCTGAGTTTTTACGTCTTCGCATACGCAAAACACATGTCAGCCAACACATAATGAAATATTTACCGTCAGACTGTTAAATATAATTGGATTTGTTTGTCCTGTAATCTTAATATAATCAAGTTTGATAACAAAGGTCGTACGATATAGTTTCTTCAATAAATTATAGAAAAAAAAAAACCAAAGAAAAAAAATGTACGGTTGTTAAAAAAATTACGACATGTTCTCACTCGAATTTTTGTCGTACTCATAATCCGAGCTCGAGTGAAACAAAGGGGAAAACAATAAAAAGGAACATCTTAAACGTCCGGAGATAAATTTTATTTATACTTGCAACAGCTGCAAACTTTTGGTCAGCGCGCGCGCATGGTTTAAAACTCGTGTTTATTGTTCTAACCTTTTTTTGTGTCTATCTTTGCTTCATACCCGTTGGACTGATATTAGTTTGTTTTCTAAGGCCTCACTCTTGTCCTAAGTATCATCTACATATTTTTTCACAACCGTATCGCCACCCACATTTTAGTATAAATAATCATAAATTGCTCTTTTTGGTACACATTGAAATGACGTCAACAAATTCTTATATGTAGGTATGTTTTATTTGTATCTATTTTCATTTTGGAAAGTGCATTTAGTACGTATGATATAAAATGCAAAGAAAGTATAATTTATGAATGATAATTATGCATAATTAACGTAGTAACGGTAAGTAACGGAGTATAATTATTGAAATAAATTAAATCCAAAATCATAATGGTAGGAAATTTTAAGTGATCATAGGTGAATTTTAAGTATTGCGAAATATAAGTAGTCTGCGAATATAGATCTAAGTATCGAAAAATAGAAAACCCCAATAGAGAGAGAAAAACTTTTACAACTCTCAAAGGTGAAAGTTGATTTTGTATACATCGTTAGATTCTTTAGACATTCTGTATGGTTAAACTTATGTACTTCAACTTGAATTTAAATATTAAATCATATTTTTATACATACATATTATAATTAAAAATGAGTAGTGTATCAGTTCCTACTTCTTACATCTTCCAATATATAACAATTTTGCCATAATAATCCCGCTATCAATCAAACACGAGACCTTCGGAGAATGGCAGTTAATCCTTGGTGTCAGCGTGTGGTTCGTTTGGCAAATGTAACCCTGATTCATGGCTAGCGCGCTCGTGCTTAAGAATTACCAGATGACAAGTGTGACAGGAGATATATTGTGAACAATTATGTGATAGGCGCGACAGATGGGCGGGCGGGGAGGTTTTTTCACTACGCTCCGTCTCAACTCGCCGTCAGCGCGCCTATTAGTTGTTAATTAATGTGTTTTGGATGGAGAAGTGTGTGTATATTATTTTGTTTTTGAAATTCTAAGCATTGTTCTGGACTAGTAATCGAATAAGGTGGTAAATATAGGGAATACTTAATGTACATTTCCTAAGATTTGAAAGTTAGTAATAACAAATAATTGATCAGTCTTGAAGGCAACATTGAACAGGCTTTTTTTAAGCATGCGTCTGTTTAAGAAATGTTTCCGCGGTTTCCATCAAAAGGAATTGCGGCGAGACGTTAGGTACCTATCATAATATAAAAAATATAGTTGAAATTAGAAAATAATTATAATTATCTGTATATACGCCTATTGTGTGGGGGTAATTTATAATTATGTAACTCATTGTTACAAACAAACAGAAAATTTCTAAGTAGGTAATTACTATGATGCAAATAAGAAAGAAATATAGGGACACAACACGCATTCACTGAACCACAACGATTACTTTATTACAAAATAATTCATTGACATTACGTCAGTAATAGCTGTATGTCATGTTGAAATCACAATATCAATCATATTATTGCGGATATCGTTGTAGCGAAACCTATCGTACTTAAGCACAATTATAGACTAGACAGTTGATAGTAAATAGCAGACAATCAAAATATCATAAATCAATCAAATAATTCATACATTCCAAGCCCATTACGAGCCTAATATCTCAATCTCAATCTTTGCCGACGTGTTGTGGTTCTTCAACATTCATAAATCACTAGATATATGCCCGCTGATGTCGGAGACTAAAAAAGACTAGACTAGACTTTATATACTCACAAGACTTAGAGGATGTGGCGGCGTATGGGCAGAGCGGGGCTCGTGGAGTAAGGCGCGTAAGTGAGCGATGTATGACGCAGCGAGTCTCAGCGTGTCTAACTTCGACAGCTTGGTGTCCGCCGGCACCCACGGCAGTGTCGTTTTTAACCTGTTAACAATTGAGAGCTCAAGAATTAACGAGCATACATACAGTATCTACAACTCATTTCATAGTAAACATTGTGTAGAATATAATTATTGATACTACATGGTATAATCAACTTTGAAAAGAAACAAATAATAATTATTACAGTGTTAAAAATTTAAATTCTTACAATTACCTGCAAAAGGCTTTAGAAAGCACTCTCATCCGGGCCCTTTCTCGTGCGTTCGCTGCATTTCTATGTTGGGGCTCGTGTCCGCTACGACCTAAAGAATAAATACAAATAATAATCGACCCATTACAATTCCACTGTTGGAACATGGGTCTCCTCTCATGTTGAGAGAGTTAAGGCCATAGTCTACCCCGCTGGCCAAGTGCAGGTTGGCAGACTTCACACACTTTAGAATACATATTTTTTATAGACCTAAAATGAGTAAAATTTTACTATTAAATATCTAAAAAAATACAATCATTTTAGCAGCAGTATACTACACTATCTTTTCGTGGAGTACACGCGTGATGTTACGTTTTATTATTGAAATTGTAAGTAACGGAAGGCAAGTTCAAAATTGTCCCGTCTTATTTTCGAAATTCGAGGTTTTTAGTTGTATTATACATTAAATGCAACTAAAACATGTAATGTAGGACTGATATTGGCTGATATGGGAAGTCTCCGATACAGGCGTGCGTATTTTAAAAGAGTGATGTATGTATGTATGCCTTCAAGGCAAGCCACACATTGGTAACCCTTTTTTATTATGGTAGTAGTTCGTACGCCGCGGCAGGTATTTATCCGGGCAGTTTCGGGGGTCAACCGCCCCCCTGGTAGCCCTTGATGTGGAAATAATATAGAAATCGAAGTAGATAATAAAGAATTATAAAGATAAAACTGGAATTATGTATTTGGACCAGATACATACACGTTACAGAGGTTGCGAAATCAAATATACGAGTACACTTATTTTGTTAATAATTATGTAGAAGGGAAATATTGTAATTTATAAAATAACATTGTTCACCAATCATTTAAATATTAATTTATATTAATGAAAAAAAAAATTGTCCACAAATGTTTCTTTAATTAAAATTTTATAAAAGTATTGATTAATTTCTTAACGTAACCCCATAAATGACACAGATTATAATATCAAACAAATATGTCCTTCAATAAAATTTAATAGAATAATAATTTCTTAGTAATGAATAATTTTCTTTATATAACCCGATAAATGACTGAATGAATTTTAATATTAAAATGGGTAACAAAATATCTTGTGTGATTAAGTAACATAAGTCAGTCATATTATTTAATTTTTTCAGTTACATTTAAATTCGAGTTCACATCATCAATACTTTCATCGTTATGACAAGGAATAAATCCATGTAATCTAATTAGAACGTTAAAAATTTGTGGTTTAAATTACAATTTAAGTTTACGTTATACTTAATAAAAAATCCGACGGTAATTTTGTTAATCTATTTCTTTATTACATTCACACTGACACTGCACTAATTTTGACACAATTTAATATGGAGCTAGTTTGAAGTTTGAGAAATAACAGGATTTTTTTCTATTAAATATTTTTTCAACCCCCCTTACTTTTTGTAAGAAATGAACCACTTTGTCTATCTGAATACGGCTCTTAGTGGAAGAAAGACGATAATATATAAAAAAATTGCCTTTAAATGGATCTTTGCTATAAAGAAATCATAAAAGTATAATAACAAAAGATAAATTGCATTATTCGATCATTTATATTCGGTGTAGATAATGGATAGTGACTAGTTCAGTGATTCTCTGACCTGAGCTGGACTGTGAGTCTTCAAATAAAAAATCGTCATCATCATCATCTGTTCTCTTTTCGACCGGCGAAGATCTGTTAACACGTTTTCGAGGCATTTTCTTTTTAAATATTGCACAAATTTAGCACTTCCAAATATTACACTGCACGATTAGTTCCGTTTAACTTTTTTTGGTTTGTACATTTGGGAATTCAAAACCGATTTTTGTAGTAATTTAAGCTGAGACGAGGGTGAGAAGTGCCTACCCGGCTGGCTGCGTAACGATTTAATTCCAGGCGCGCGCGCAAGGCGGGCGGATTGGGCTTTTGGGCGGCGCCTGAGTTCGCCCCTCCCGAGTAAGCTTCAGGATTTTACGTTGACGAATGAATGCTTGCATCCCGAACCAACATTCGTTCAACTATGCATCTGGGTAATAAACTTTTAGTATCTTAGAATTATTATCTAAAAGCATATCATAAAGAATAAAGATATTTGGCAGTCGATACTCTCTGTTTACCCTGTAGAGTACCTGGTGTGATTGTATAAATACACTATAGTGTTTATTATTTATATTCCAAGGTTTTTTACTTATTGATTGGGAATTCATTTTTCTTAATGTTGTCATAGAAGTCTCTTGTATTGTCTTACATAAGAATAGCGCTTATTAAACCTACACTTATTATTTATGTGTTTTGTATTCAGAACTATACACTTTGAAAGAGACGACCGCATTGCTCTGTTAAACGACCGCATTGTTAATCTTACTTAAATTAACAATTATTATAATTATTTAATGCATTTATCGACGTAACTATTTAAAAAATTACCTAAAACAACTATTTGTGTATACCTGAGAGTTAACAGGCTAAAGAAAGTCTAAATCAGATGTATTTTTATATACCTAGTCACGCCAGGTCGTTTACGGAGCAGTCAGATAGTACCAAGTATAAAAAAAACTGACGTGATCTGTCACAAATTCAAATCCTTTAATGAGAACGGGAGGTGCAAAATAATGTATGTATAAAATAGGTGAGGTGATATATGAAAATAAAATTAATAATCTTACGTCCTGCTAACATAGAAATTCTCTATCAATAAATATAATCATATGAATATAAATAAATATGTATGTGGCTAATTAATACAATTCAATAATAAATATTAGCCACTTAACAGTAATAGTAAATTAATCACTTTCTTCAATTTTCAATAATTCCTTGGCGACCTGCTTTACTCAGGTGAAAACACGGAGGAAATTAATTTCTTCAAAATTAAAACAGATGTATATCTATTGTCACCTTTTTAAATTATAATAATAATAAAATTTTATTTCAGACCTTTTCAGTCCATAAAACATACATGTACATTAATTAGGTTAGTGTAACACCACTGCTTACAACTATGTATGTTAGTGGAAACAGAATACAAATAACAACAACAATACAAAATACATACATTCATGTGTTAGTATAACACCAAAGCTTACTACTATGTTAGTAACAAATATAATAAAACAAAGTAAGGACAAAATTAAATAAAGACAAAAAAAAAATACAAAAAAAAAAACAAATTATATTTTACTGTTTTTTGTCAATGTTATTTTCAATAATCATCATCGTCAGCCTCTAGATGTCCACTGCTGGACATAGGCCTCCCCTAATCGGTGCCACTCCTTCCCGTCCTGGACTTTGCGAATCCAATTTTAAGTAATATATGGTTTTTCAATACATGATTTTTCTTCCATTTTTCAAATTCTTCTGACGTACCCTCTTAAAAATTTGGGCTATTACAATAGTGATATTATATTAGGGCAATAGGGCTATTACAAAGAAGACGACTGCGGCGAAATTACCAAAGATATTAGCCGACATAATAAGACACCTGCATTTAGTTTGCAAAAACTTCAAAAAGTCGATTTTTCTAAACATGAGACTTAGCAGATTTATTTTTGTCTTCAAAACCCTATAGTATAAATGTCATTGAAATCGTTAGAACCGTTTTCGAGAACTCGATTACAAATATACCTATAAATATTGTTCGTTTTGTAATATCGATAGATATTTTCATATTGTTGTGTATTGTGAAAAAACTGTGAAGCAATTAGCGCCTTCCGAGAGAGTTCAAGTGATTGACAGCGAGGTTCAAAGCGGGTCCCGTTTCCGTGACACTCTATACTCTATCAGCTAAGCCGTGCACGTGCTTCGCAAGACGTCTCTACATTGCTCTACCTATGAAAATATGTAGAGTCTGGTATCTGCAAATGGTTAAGATAAAACATAATAAGTTTATATTTGTATTTTTAATAATAATAATAATAATAACGTAACACCACGTCTGTAATCCCCGAAGGGGTAGGCAGAGGAGAGTAGTAAACTCCCACGTTTCACCACTTACGAGTACGTTTAAGTCTCATGGAATAGGTGGTGAGCCTACTGAATAATAATAATAAATAAATTTAATAGCTATTTAAAAAAAATAATTGCGTAATTTACAATAATTACTTTATTGCATATATAGTACAATTAACACTAGGAGAGGTATTTTTCTTGGCAAAGGGGCACAACGCAGTTTTCGACATCCTTTCTTGGGTTGTTTTCTATTATTTTTTAAATTTGGGGCGCATTTGCACACGGGCGCGTGCTCAATCACTTCTTCCCATTATTACCGCACTAAACTCAAGTGACTCCCTTTCATTCTTCGAAATTCAGGTATTCACTAACTCGCACTAAACCCAAGTGACTCCCTATCATTCTTCGGAATTCAGGTATTCTTTCTTCTTTATACGGTATATCATTCATATATCGTTTACCTCTACCCATCAGAATTTTTGATACTATATTTTTCTTTAAGAAACAAGTTGTCAAACATTATCTTTATTTTTAGTTCTCACATTTTCTCCTTATCTGCGTTTAGTTTTTCTCTTTCTCCTTTTTATTCTCTGTCTATATATTATATTGTATTACATATATATGTTGTAATACTCTCTGTAAAACTACTTTCTCACCCCGCTCGAGTGTTTCAGTATCTTTTCCATCAAAAGGTTGCCTGAAAGAGTTCGCTTTTTAAGATCGCATTATGTACTTTTCATTCCCAAGCTTTTGCTGTATTTTTCCCCTATATCTTAATGTGAATTTCAGTTTTTTTCATTTTTTTTTCTCTATATAAACATTAATTATACCAAAATACACTCCTCCGTGCGCGCAATGTTCTTAAAAGTATACACAAATTTCATTCATTACAGATTCAGTTCATCGTCCATGTATTCGTTTCAGATTATCCTAAACAAATTAGGATCTCTCTTCCTCATTTGTCAGAGAGAGACACGTATCATCATCATCATAATCACAATCATAATCATAATAATAATAATAATCATAATCATCATCAGCATCATCACGATCATGATCGTCATCATCATCATCATCATCATCATCACCATCATAATCATCATCATCATCATCATCATCATCATCATCATCATCATCATTAGCCTATTTCAGTCCACTGCTGGACATAGGCCTCCCCCGATGAGACACGTACCTATATTCCATCTGTATTCCAAGAGTATGTTCCAACTGAAATCATTCTTCCAATTACTGAAAGTAACGGATAAATTGCAAATAATAGAAATTGGTCCAATTTTATAATACTATACATACATATTAAAGTTGTGAAGAAAAATAATATGTGCATTGAAAATGTGATAAATCCAGCAGTGTTAACCTTTTGTTTGAGATCGTCGGCTCCTAATTGTGGAGGTGATCAAGTACTGCAGGCCAACTGAGAGCTGTTAGACGGATAGCTGCAAATAGGACGACTTTAGGGTTGACGATGAATCTCACTCGTTTAATTTTCGATAATAAAATTCTTTGTGATAAAAACGAAATATATGTATGTATGTATATTTTTATGTATTGCTGAGACATCCTTATTATGTTATAAATGTTGACAGAATAAAAACATCAAAAATTTTATCAAATTATTTGTCCTTTAAATTAGAATATACTTCAGATAAATAATTGTAAGTTAATCTTTATGAAAATATAGTATAAACAATACGAATATATCGTAGTGATTCTTTTACATCACTCCATGTTTACAGTTTCAATTAAACGAGCTACCAAAATTCTAAATTATACAAATACGAGATGGAACTTCTATTCCAAATACCACCAAATCATTATAATTACACTGTTGTTACCACAAGTCGCTACTGCATGACCATTGAAATATTAAAAAGTGTTTGCACCAATTTAATTGCTTTTATAATATAGTAATATCATTTAAAACATATATCATGATCAAATACGTCAAATACTTGCTGATGGGGGAGCTAGAGATCTCCGATATCGGCGTCGTGTAGGAACGTATGATAAATGTAAAAAAGCACGTCGTTTATGTACGGTAAGTATTACTTGGCATTTGGTGTTTTCTGCCTACCCGGTAAGAACCGGTCATGATAAAATAATAAAATCAATATCAATCTTTTTAAGAAATATTGTATTTAGGCTTTGAATTGAAAATATGTATTATAATTCGAAATGTCTATTTTAAAGAATTGTGGCAACCCTAACGCGTCCAGGTGGCGGATATCAAAGCATTGAATTTAACCGCTCGCCGAAGTGATTCGTTTTAAGCGCCTTCCACGGTGACTTACGGTTGCCTTCTGTTTTCTCAACAAATATTATTCTTCGTTCCACTTACAGGAATACTATAACTAATAGGTACAAGTCGAACGTAGCATTAATAATGCAAGTGATATGATTTAGATTGGCATCATCTTGTTATTTTTATCATGATATTAAACATTAATTATAAATATATTGAAGAAAAAAAATATTTTAATGCTTACAATAAATAACATTTTTATTTATTATGAACGTATTATGAATTTAAAAACATATTGAGTCTTAAGTTGATGCCGCTCATTTTGACTTCCGTAAAGCGTTTGATACGGATTCGTTTGATACGTTTGATCATTATCGAATGACATACTTCTCCGAAAGTTTTCAACTGCCGGTTTGACCCCAGACTTGGTACAATTCTTCTCCTGCTACCTCCGTAACAGGAGGCAGTATGTGCAGTTTAAAGGACAACTCTCTAGACCGTATTAC
>DWMG01005327.1:0-10279 GCA_018244855.1 Elbella merops | reverse complement strand
GTAAAATTTTGTATTGATACACATTGTCTACACCAAACAAAACTTTATCGTTATACAAAAATATTACGAACTTACGATTTTCTCTCGTAAAAGTCCTTTTAACGATATAATAAGTACCTTAAAAAGAAAAGTTAAATATTGACATAATCACAAATACTTGTCACACCTGTAACACCTATGTGCCTACACACATGTATCCTTCGTGTATTCTATTAATAACGGTCAGCATTGAAATGTAACAATTTTGCTCTTTAAACATAGCTTTCAATGAATTAATATTACGAGTAACTAGAGACAAATATTCACACGTGTATTAGAACTAATCCACTGCTAATGAATAACGAAACAAGTGAAGTCGCGTAGAAAATTTACATCACATATTAAACATAGATACATAATAAATTGAAATATTTTTAGCAAACTTAACGTAACTGGTGAAAACTGGGAGTGGTCCACGCTCTTCTAACTACTTCTTCGGGAATTATAGGCGTGACCATTTTTGTTTTTAGCTGAACATGAGCAATGTAACATCACAGGCATATGGTGCTTACAATCGCACGTGGGTCATTTGACAGCTTTAAAACCAAAATGGGCCATGCGACCAGGCTTAGCATGCGACTGTCTGCAGTCCTGTGACGAAACTGAAATCACAGTCATCAAGGATGACGACATCCCGTAAGTATTATATAAGAAAAAATGACAATAAATGAATATAAGATAATGATTTTAGATAGAAGATAGATAGAAATAGTAGAGATAAGAGAGGTGTGAGGAGTTGTAAGGGATTGCAAGCTTCACTTCAGAAGCTTTAACCAACCCTACTTTCCCGAGGTGCAGGCTGCTATAAGACAGACGAAGCTCTGGCGACGGATTGCTCCCGGTATGCCGCACATATACCTCACCAAATTCGCTCATTACCGACGACTAGAAGCATAAGCGGTGCGAGTACCTGTTTTAGCGATCGCAAAGGAGTAAAATTGTCCTTAAGGAAGCCATGTTCAGCAGGGAACTCAGGCTGATAATAATGAGTCTGTTATTGATGGTAATGATGAAATAATTTAAAGTTAATGTACTAACACTTGAATCATTTTTACTCTTCAGAACACACGCCAAGAAGAAAAAAAGTTATGTGGAAATCATTCTCGCGTACTTACCAACAGAGAGATTTAAAAGGATCGTTGTCAGAAGTAGCCTTGATTTAGTCGGTCAGTACTCGGTACTATATTTAATCTGTCTCTATTTTAAACGAATATCTCATATAAATATACCTACATTTAATAAAAAACGGAAATAGATTTTTAGCTGAATTGAAACTTTAAAATAACACCATTACAAAAGAGGTCAATGGAAACAAGATCAAATTATTAACAATTTATAGTGACATTAATAATTAATGCACATTACTTATAAGTCATTAAGTAATTATTAATTTGCATAAAATATTTAATTCATTACTATTAATTTACTTAAATTACTGGTATTTTATTGTGTAATTTTGAAAAAATATATATTTTAAAATTGCAGTGTCCATCGGAAGCACTGCCGGACTGTTCGTTGGGGCAAGCTTGCTTAGCTTTGTCGAACTTATATTCTTTTTCACTGTTCATCTCATTGGAAATTTCTGGATGGCCCGACAAAATAGTGTTTCTAATACATTATTTACAACAAATAAACCCGTTAATGGAAAGAAGCTGTGGAAATGGAGGAAGAATCATATAAACTATCGCGACTGACTCTTATTGCTTCATGACAATGATTTTTGAATCATGTTTAGTTAGTTTGAGTATGCCTACTACGGTTTTAACCCTTATAATGAGCTATGATCCATGCCCAACAGTGAAACAATAAAAGGGTTGATAATTATGAGTAAACCTAGTTAATTACTATATTCAGTTAAAATAATATTCAAGGAATTATGTATATTATATGACAAACCTATCGTGTGCAATAAAGACTTAAAGTTTATAATATTACTTTTTCTTGTACATATACATACATATATTGTTATGTGTAGAGAATATTGATGTTCTCACATCGTTTGACAAAAGTTGGTACACACTATTGTCGCAAATGTTTAGTCACAAGTACAGTACGTTAGTCACTCTTTACTACGAATTGTGAAATGACTAGCGATCACTCATACAGATGTGGACATAGTCCAGTAAAGTCTGGAAGTGGCCCAGTTTCGAAAGGAAACTAGCACTTATAACCATTAATTCTTTGTCTTTGCAGCATCCGCTAAGTGCAGGGCATCCGTACCTAGAGCATTTAGCGTACCTATGTTGACATTTTTATGCAACTTTGTCTATTTAAAGTTTAAATAATGAATAGAAGCGTATTAAGAGAGTAATGAATGTACAAGAGTCGTCTAGTCTGTGAGGTTAGAAATACATATTTGGCACTCAGTGATCTCTGCCTACCTCGTAAACGACCTGGTGCGAGGGTATAATAATAACGTTAAAGCATAATGTTATTTTATTAATATATCGAATGTATGATTACTTATATATATCATTTATGTAGTAGAAACTGGAGTATGTTCATGTCATTACGCAAAACCAGATAACATGACCACTAGCAAACTAACTAACTAAATCAATTTTCTTTGTAACTGACAAAATACACTATATTATACGTAATATCACGCCTGTAGGCAAAAGGTAGGTAGAGGAGTATTGAACATTCTCACGATTCACCAGTTACGTTTAGGTCCCACCATGGAATAGGTGATAAGTCTATAGATAAAAATCGGGCACAGATCAAGACTCCGAGCCACTGCTGGGAACTTCCTGTTAGAAAAACTTAGTATTACGCGACCGGATCGCGCGATTTAATCCTAAACTACCAGGACTCGCGCTTAAACCACTCGACTAGCAAGGCAGTCACACATAACGTATATTTTATTTTCATATGTCGCTGTATCTATGTGTAGAAAGATGTAGGTACCTTAAAAAGACTAGACAAAAACAAATTTGTTAGGTATGCTGTACGTTTATTAAGAAATTAAATAACACTTAACATTTTATTTTTAAGAATTTTAACATTTAACAAATAAGTACGTTTTGATTTAATTATTAAAAATTCAATTTCGTTAACAACAATTAATAATTAATGATAAAATAATCAATTCGAGCAATCGTACTCGGTAAATGAAATAATATTAAAAATATATATGGTGAACTGACATTTTTTGATAAAATTGTTTTAATTATTTTCGTTAATTGCATGAAAATACTAGAATTAAAATAACCTAAAATACGTATACCTAAATGAAAACAACTTTTTTTTATCTTGAATACTAGAAGTCTACAACATTTCAATTTAATAAATTCTCTAGACTGATCATACGTATTACGTACCTACGTACCTACTCGTAGATGACAATAAGTATTAGATGTAGAGTCTTAAGTATAATCGAAACTGGAACTAGAAAACTTGTATTAAATGCTGCCGGTAGTCTGGAGTATTGCCCGTTGGAGGTTTTCTTTCGTATCACATCTTGCGCGCCCACCAGCGACTGCACGGGCTGTGCAATTGGAAGCGTCTGTATCTCATGCAGTGCCACTGCGGGATCTGCTTCATTCTACGAAGAGCCTCTAACTGAAAAAAAAGTTTTTTTTTATCCCAACGGTTTCGAAGTACCACATTGCCAGTGTAATTCAAAATCTTGATAAACCTCAAATAATATGTATTTCTTTTGTTAGAGAAAAGTGTAATCTGATTTATATGGTGTAACAAAATATAATTATAAACACTAAATGTATTCTATATATATTTTTACACTTTTAATTAACTAATACGTAAATGAGCAAATTTAAATAAACAATAAACTCAATAAAACTTTAATACTTTTTCATCCGTAATACTTTTTCATGCGTATATTAGACAAGTAGGTACAGTGTTAAAAATATATACAAATGCAATACATAAATATCTGCATCATGGAAATATTGAAATGATTAAATGTGTACTTAATAACGATTTCTGCCTAACTTCCAATCCTCTGTACACACAATTTAATTAATTGTAACTTTAAATGCTTAGGTACGTCTACCAACTGTTATAAAACGTTCTAATTCTAATTTCTATTGTTCAAACAATTATTGACTCCACGTCATTATAAATATAATGTGTTAATGTCCCAACCACAAAATGTTGTGGTTGCAATTTTATTTAAAGATAAACTTAAACGTCTTTACGGAACATTTAAATGTTTAATTTTTACGATGTTTAATTTTTAAAGATGAATTACACTTACTAAACATCTTGTTTGAAAATACATTAAAGAAGTTTAAGTTTTTTTTACAAACAATACAATACGATTTGAAATTTCGTAAAAAAAATGGTTAATGAATGAAGACTTGGGTCTTTATATTTTTGAACTACATACATACAAATTGTCACTCCAATTTTCTATAAGGGTAGGCAGAGATTAAGAATTTCTACCTGCTACGGTCCTGGCAGACTCCTTTCGCCTCTTCTGCCATTAACCGAAATCGTCGTTCCATTCAGACGTCAAAAAGTTTTGAACTAGGTGTTAATTTTTCAGGATTTGCATCATATTTATAAAAATCTGTAGCCTCTATTCTGATACGTTAATAACAATAAAATTATAAACTGAAGGCGCAAAAAGAAAACTAAGATAGGGTTGACAATGACACTAAGATAGGGTTCGTTAAAACTTTAAAAAAAAAATTTTTAAAAACTCACATAATCAATATTTCCGTTTCGAATCGGTACGCTGTTCGTACACACAATTATGCACGAGAGTACCACTATCAGCACACACAAATGGAACTTTATTTTCATTTTCAAATTTGCTAACTCTATGGCACTAGTCCAAGGGGGCGTGGGGAAAGCGCGAAGTAGCCGTGACTTGTGTGGAGAAGCATCTGTTCCCGCTGTTTATAAGGAAAGGCGCCCACACACTTTAGTCCCAGTTCAATTCGGTATTAACGTGCAAACATAGGATACAAATACTCTATGTACATGGGGTGGTGTGGCTCAAAGCTTGGAAAAAGGAAGCTTGACCAGGCTTAAACATTGCACTATAGGTACATACTTGGCATAATGGAACATGTTTAAACATTTCTATACATTTGAGGTAACCGTAAGAAAAAGAGGGGCCTGTTTTCGATTTCTTTTAAAATGAGAGACCTCTTAAGCCCGAAGATATCTTGTCTGTATTCATTGTCTGTTTAAAATGGTGCTCGAATATCTATAATTTTAACGTAACCCTGTCAATTATTATCATTGCTATTGTTCGTTGAATATCATATATTTTTTTATATATTAGCTGGTATTATAGTTATTAAACTTTTAATTACATTATCTAAATAATGCTTATTACTTATATTATACATACTCGTAGAACATGGTAGTCATCACAATTGTTTGACTAGAATTAGAAAATAGTCGATAAACACTTCGATACATTAATTTGCGAAGTATGTATGCCCTAAAAGAGCTAATTGGTCTGGATTAAGTACTGATAAAGGGGTACTATTTTCCACCGTAGCCATAATTAAAGGAAATTAGCCAATTACGAGTGGCGTCTTGTTGTTTCTGAACCTCACTTCGGGACGCCTGAAGCATGTTCAACCAGCTTGCTCAAATATAAATCAGATGAATAAGAGGCTAACATTGTTATTATAAGCTGTAAATATCTGCAGGCTGTAAACAAAGTCCCTTCAGTAATAAATATAATGCTTATCATTCACACAATGCCATAAAAAAATGTGTGCGTGTGCGCGTTCGTGCGTTCATACGTGCGTGCGTGCGTGTATATGTTATATTTTAATATAAAAATGTACATTTCATCCAACAATCCATTTCATCAAAATTTTTGTATGACCACTTTTCAAATATTTCATTGTACCGACGAATGTTTACACTACTACACTAATGGTAAAGAAAGGTTAATTTTGTAAGACTGAATGTAGGAAATAATTTTGGAAATTATCTATCCGACTTTAGCAAGTCTTCGATTCGTAATAATAATAGACCTTCAGGGTGAACATAGGCTAAATAGTAAATATCCTTTACATTAACGGGATGATTTTTGAGATCCCTTCTGCATCGAAATTTCTGCAAAAAATTAGTCCAACGAATACGTTTCTTACGAACGCTGCCTACGGTTTTAGATTAGAAAATTTGATTAATGAGACGTGTAAAGAAATCTTTCTTTACCCATAATAATTAGGTAATAATATAAGTTTGTTTGAACAGGTATATAGTTTAGAATTCTAATCAGTATTTTTGCGAAAACAATAGAAAAATATATGGCTGTACTTCTATTTAAGCGTGTTTCTTTATTTGGCACCTGAAATAAAGCACGAAAATAAAATTAAAAAAATAAATCTACGCCGCCGAAGTCGCGGGTATCACTAATATATAGGTATAATAAGAATTCTCCTTTTATGATCTCTCGCTTTACCTAGAACAATACTACTATCTGTTTAGCGATAAGAATAGACGTCTTTTGTGATCGCGTCTCGGCGAGACAGCTCCAAGATAAGAACATTGAGCTCTGAGAAAATGATAATTCTTATTTATAGAAGCAAAGCGCTCTATAATTAAAATTTAAATAAAGGAATAAATTGCATTTAAAAACAAAACTCCCAATAATGACTAAATGAAGCAGTGGATACTGGTATGCTTTCAATACCAATTGCATCATCATCAATAAATTACATCACCATAATCATCAGCCTATCTCAGTCCACTGCTCGATAAAGTCCTCTCTAAATGAGCGCCATCGCGCCATTACCATTCAATTCCATATACGGACTAGATGAAATCTAAGTAATAGATATTATTGCCTGTCTTTGAAAGGCCTATCCCTTCATTGTTTTCTACTCGAACCGCTCAGGGCTTCTCTAGAATATTCAGCACAAAGGTATCATGCAATCAGTAAGACAAGCTCTTATTTCACTGACTAATGGCAACAACAGTTTTTATTAAGCTGATTGTTCCAGATTTTGTTTAATAATCCTCTATTACCGCCTGAAACCCAATGCGTCTGGGATGACATGCCAGTTTAATTCTTCCGCGGCCAGTTCAGAGAACACTGAGTCAGAGAATAATTAGGACGTTCATTTCATTTTGTGAGGTCCATTAAGGATCCTTTATTTATTCATTCTGTTAAATAAAATCTTGAGATATAGTATTTGCCATATAATATATATTAGATAATGCTTTTACTCTTCTCTACGTTGAGGCATACTGCCCGTTTGTACTTTCTCGTATATCAGGTTTAGCGGAACAGAAGTTGTCAGTGAGCAAGCAAACTTAATATTTATTTTAACTATATTTCTGACATAATTGTTAATATACATATCTTTAAGAACATAATGAGTTCGCGACGAAACGATTCATTAAAATAATGTGAACTTACGTTTTATTATTATAATATTAGGACATAGGCCGAAACCTAGTCCACAGGCCCACGGGTAGAATAAAAACAAAGACCAGCCCAGTGACGCAATTTAGTGAAGGCTAAATCGAATAGTGCGCATAAATGTGTTGAAATGTTTTGAGGAACCGATAACTGCTGAAGTGGAAGTGTAGCCGTGACTCGGCAAACGCGACCCACCAACTCCAGCTCCCCATAGATGGACAGCGTCCTACGCTACGTTTGTAAAGAAGCTGGCAATGGATACGATAAGCTGAGGATAGAGCTCAGTGGCTTGCTATTGCAGAGGCCTATAACCATGTGTGAATCGGATAGACTAATGTATGTAGATGATGATGAATAATTTTTACGACACACTTGAAAAACGCCGTCATCATTGCTCTAATTGATTTATTGAAAGACATCAAATAGGTAGCCCGATCGCAACTTTAAATGCGATTATCTGAGCACTAGTGCGTGGAAACCTATTTTATTGGCTAACAGGTTCACTATACAAGCAAGGTGACTTCGGGCGAAGCAAACGTTTAGTGAATCCTTAGTAATGAAGTATATGTTAACCATATTTAGATATTTACAACGTACAAATTTCAGAAACTATCCATTATGACAACATTTTAAGATTGACACACTTACGATCGATATACCCAGGTCATATTATTTATGAAATCACTTAGTTGATGTTATAACTATTGACAATACAAGTAGACTTAATATGTTGTAATATTTACTACCTTCAGAGTTCGTAAAAACGGTAAAAATGGCCATAACGTTTACATACATATAATTTTCCAGAAGTAATTATTTTTGTTATTGTAAAATTAAACAAAAATAAAGACATCTATATAGTACTATAACATTTCATAGTTATATTATTTAATAGCAGTTAAAGCTTTTCGGAATTAAAATACACTACATATCAAAACATATTTTTTATCTAAGGCCTACATTTTGCATCGCACTAAGAACATACATTTTAAACAGCGAATTCTAAAAGTATCTCTTGTCTTGTCACGACAATGGTCACCCCAGCGACCGATTATCGATTGGGACAGCTGGAAAAAGAGACGCCGATATACGGCCGCACTTCTCGTGTTTGTCGCATAAAATTGAGTTTTCAGTCGTATTTACTAGCGAAGACTGCAAATTAGCGAAATAAACCTCGATTTGTGTGAACAGTCACATTTTTTTAGTACAATACGGTGAGGTGAAGTTCGTAACAAATGGAAAATATAAGTGTCGCGGGTTTTAACAGTATCGCTGAGACATAAACATGGTAAGTAAGGACTTCATGTTAATTACTTTAAAATAACATAGTACATATGTTTTTTCCAAAATAGTATTCAGTAGACAATATACAAAAAACATAAAAGCAAGGTGAGTATTATGGACGTGATTACGTGATTAAAATTTTTTTAAATAAAACGCCGGCCTCCTTTGTTATTTTTTAAGTTATTAAATATAAAACATTTGATTTTATTATAGCAAGAAACTTGGTTATTTTGATATGAACAATCGTAGTAATAATTTTAGTGATATTTGTATAAAATTTTAGAGTTATCAAACGAATTAATAATGTAAAGGCATAAATATGGTGTCGAATAGGAATAATTAGTGTTGCTTATGAACATTACGCAAACGATAACAGCTAAAAATACCCTTTAAGCTAAGTCGCTTTTGACATATTTAAGACACAATCCAATTTCATGTTACAGCTGTGAATAATGGCGAACGAACGCGAAGGTGGAGGGTTGATGAGCAAACCCTTGAGCGTGTTGGGCAGTGGTGAAGCATGTGGTGCAAGATGGACGCTTGGAGCCTTACTGCTTGCGCCGCTGGCAGCAGCGAACTCCAGCTACTGCGCTGTCCCGGCTGTAATGTTGCTGGGGATATTTATCACCTTCGCAAGTAAGCTCATAACTCATTGTTAAGTTAACAAACTAGATAAATTAACTCTATTTATATCATATGAAGGTATTATAGGAGGCAAGTACGCAAGGTTTACTTTTGTCCTGTATATTCCTGGTTACATTTTGGACTCATTAATTAAGATTTCATTATAAGGTTACTATCTTATGTTTTGAGTAGAGAGGTGTAAAAAAATCTAACAGGTTATAAACGCAGTAACAATTTTCAGCATTCATCTCCAAAGACCTGAAAAAATTGTCGGAAATCCTGCCACCACCTAAAACAGCGCGTGGTCGTCGAGAGAGGAATTTGAGGTCTTTCGCGGACTTCATGTCGATGTGGATGTGTTTTCTCTCTCATCTGGTGGCAGTGGCAGTGTGCGCCAGGATCCTTAGCGCCACTGCCGACCATGTTACCGGAGGGAGAACGAGACGATGGCTGTTTGGTTATGAAACTCGATCCCTGGGCGAGCCGTGGCCCGACGTACTTGGAGTAACAGTTGTGATGGTTGTATGTGCTATGTTTATGTGTGGACTTGAGGTGAGTTAGTTGATACCTTATCTGTTTACTTATTGTAACTTTTATTTCGTAATAAAATGAAAAATATGACTGATAAGAGCGTATATGACATTTAAATCAGGTTTGTAAGGATAGAGATATTTGACACTCTATCTACCCCATTAAGGATCTGGCGTAACGACGTAACAATAATAACATAAACGTTAAAATTGTTTTTCACGAAATTTGTCTCACTCACTTGTCTTTTATTTTCAGGAAAGCATGATGTTCACGTTCATGTTGTTAGTCTTGCTGTACATATTCAGCCAATGCTTTGCAATTTTCGGACTCATTAATCTAGATATAACGAACATCAAAATACCTATACCAATAACAATATATGAGGTAAGGAAAACCTTCTTTTTACATGATACTACAACACGCAGAAATCGACTTGTTAGG
>DWMG01005326.1:0-10279 GCA_018244855.1 Elbella merops | reverse complement strand
TCAGTGGCGTGCTATTGGAGAGGCCTATGTCCAGCAGTGGACGGGAGTAGGCTGATGATGATGATGATGATGATATTGTATGAAATATTTCTATAAGTCTATATTTATTGCGCTTGCCTTAAAGATTTTTGGTTATTGCAATTTATTTTACTGACGACTGCTTCGTTGGTCGAGTGGTTGCAAGCGCGACTGCCGATCGGGAGGGCCTGGGTTTAAATCCTAGGTCTGGTACTATTGGATTTTTCTAATTTAAAATTTCTAATAGTAACTTGGAGTCTGGATGTGTGCCCGGTGTATGGCAATAGGCTCACCACCTATTCCATGCGACTTAAACGTAACTAGTGAAACATGGGGGTGTACTGCAATTTAGTCATAAAAAATCGTTGTATGATTTTACAATTTAGCCATGATGGTGATTATTACAGATAAAAAAAAATCGATTTCCAAAAGTTTTCAAGATAATATGTAATATGTAAAGCATTTACTCGAAGTTTGATTGGGAGACAGTTTAAAGAGCGTTCAAGAAGGGTCTTAAAATCGGATGGACATTCAAAAATGTCAAAATATAAATAAAGCACAGTCCCCGTGGTCGCTGGACAGGGAAGCGGTCGCACCAGTGTCCAGTGCTGGCGCCGTATAAGGGCAGCGCGCCGCGGTCGGGGCCGCGCGCAAGGTCCACGCGCGCGGGGTGACTGACTTGGAGATTTACCAAAATACCACTTATTCACAAAAAATAAGTTTCTTTAGTTATTGACCACCCTTTAGGCGCAATAGCTATAATGATACGAGTATATATATACTCAGGGTTTTGGTTCACTACCCAGGTGGAGCAGTACCTATATAAGGGAGCGGTAAATAATGGATTGTTTAGCTGCGTGTGTGTAGTACCAGAATTGAACTGTAAGGGTGAAGCTTAATTACTACCACTTCATTACACTGTATTATTATAAAATTACATTTGATCGTTTGATCTAATGTGTACCCCACGATGTATGTAGGTACTATGAACATACATAAACACATTCGATTGACTGGTGAGGTCGAGTAAGTAATTTACAATAGATATATATCATGGCCGGCGTCCTTAATGAGTTGCGAGCGAGGAGTCAGCTGATGAGAGCATCGGTGTCATGTCATACAGTTAATTTTATAATGTACGCCTTTATATCAGCAGACTAAGCTCTTCTCATTCTGAGGAGAGACTCCTGTCCAACACTGAAACGATAAGAGTTTTATATCCTAAATTTGCTGTTTGTTCCTTATATCATCTTCATCTATCTTTTTAACTGTACCCTGTTAGATACAGGTCTCCACTCTTATTGAGATGATTAAAGCCACACTCCCCGAACGCAAATTGGTACACTTCAAGGCTGTCTATTTTCAACACATTAGATGTTATGAAATATTCATTTGAGATTGCTAAACGTATATAAGCATCTAGTTAGTATCGCTATGATTTATCGAATGTCTAAAGCTTTGTAATAAACTATTAATTAAATTTGCCTTAATGTCATCGACCATGTGCTGTGTGGTAGCCGACAGTGGCACAGTCGCTACATTACTAGTACGCTGCGCAAAATATTTCGTGTTCGATTCCTGGCTGGGCAGATTGTGATTTCGTTACTTCGAATGTTTTATCTATTATTGATCCGGGTATTTGTGCGAATATAGTTCGTCCAAAACTATTGTTTTCTATAGTTTCTGTTGTATGTAATACGTCTGAAATTAACTCTTTTGAACTATGTCCAAAAACTATATATTTCACGTAATTAATAACGCTTAACTATTAGGCCTAAAATTTAACTTTTAGGACCACTACACCATGCATAATACGTCATAGTATCGCACTCACTCATACGCTGACATCCTACAAGGTAAGACAATAATAAGTACATAACATTATGCAGTTTACAGTGGGAATATTTACGAAAACAGTCATATGTAACAAGTTAACACGGATTTTTATCGTAATCCTCATTTCGATCAGTGTCAATGGCACGCCGGCGCCTGTCGGCCAGCGGAGTGTTCGCTCGCGTGTCCTGCGCGCATTCTCTTCCTCAACACTGTCTCGTCAACTCACCGCTGGTGGGTAAGCGATGGACGATAAGCGATAAAGAATTTTATCTAGTGATACTTCCTTTGCGTAGGTACTTGGGAAAGCGTATCAGAGCGTCATTTTAGCGTGAGACGAAGTTGCGTATGTCATTGAAATACATAGTTTATTAGCATGGAACGAAATTGTGCGTGCTAATGTTACATACAGTTTTATAACATTGGACGAGGTGTTTAACCCACGTTAGAAAGTTTGTCAAGGTTTAACGATAACAATTTGGATGGTATAGCAACGTGTGAGACATTGTGACGGAGGTGACAATTGAACCTGATGGTGTTTACGACCCCATCGCCACGTAGCTTCGTAAATAATATGCAATATGAATTCTTCATTTTAGTATGATAATAATGCATTTTGTTTCTTCATAATAATTCGTCAACGTTACTCAATGAGGACCGTAAATTGAACTGTCTCTCAAAGGGCTCCGTCCAGGATGTTGGGTACATTTTCACGAATTACCGCTTGTATCGATTAATTTGTTGACATACAGACAGTTATTTGTCAAACACTAGTAATAAATTGGTTGTACCTTATTTGGATATAGGTGGTAATAATTTTTAACACTTCTTTTGTACTTGAAGAAACTCACCAAAGCCCTTCCATGGTGGGGATGATCAAAAAGTTAAACTAGAAATAGTGTAATATGGCAATCAGACAATAAACTACATTTATAAATGTCTATATACATACATAGGCTATTTTATACCACAAGTATTTGTGCTCATGGCAAAAATATATCTGCTAGCAATCTCAGTGTTCGCTGATGAGGCAGCTTAGTGATCAGGATCACTCACCAGTAAACCAATAGGGTAACCAATTTATAAGAATATTCGCTTGACGGCTCGAGCTCATGCAGTGCACGAGTCACCCTCCAGCCAGGCTCTTGTTATCATCCGTTAATGACCGACAGATGGTTCCAATTAAAAATTGTCATCTCGAAAACAGGAAACATGACGCACGCGTAAATAAATTAACAGTAACCAATACTTGTCTTATGCCCGGCCTTGTGTCGAACTGTCTGACTATCCGCGTATATTTCTGCTATTTCGTTCTATAGGTTCACTTTTCTGATCTTTTAAATTAAGTTTCCTATTGAGATTGCGTAGAAGCAGCCAATCTGTTGGTAATAAGTCAGCCTATTCTGAGGGCCGGGCGAGGTATATGAATGTGCAATGTAAGATGCGTCTACTTTGGGCCAATAGCATAAAACTATGTATATAGTGTATAACAAAACCATGTAATAGGCGAGTCTCTACATCTTTAGTTTCTATGTTCATCTTCAAGTGTCACTGGCCCTTGAACACTGGCCCCTTTTCAGCGGTTGTTTAAACCTCTCTGACAGATTGTTAGATAATCGAATTCTTTGGGATTAACAAATGTGTGGCCAAGGTCGACACATGAGTGCCGATGCGAGCCTGTCGAAAAATGCGAGCGAGATGTGGGGGTCGACGACCGTTCTTGTCCGAAACGAAAGGGAAATGTTTTCGGCGGCCTCACAAAGTCACTCTCGATTTTGGTTTCGATTGAAAGTGTTATATGGAAGAATTGTGTCTGTTCTGTACCGGTCGTTTTCTTATTAGTCATTATCAGCATTACTATGGTCGTCGCCATCGTCTTTAACACTAACATCATCAACCATTTTATCGTTCGACTTTTAGACACGGGTTTGCTCTTCGAATGAGAATTTGCTATTAATGTATTTAGTTGGACAGCAATAAAGTATGTTTAAAATTTATCATGAACTGGTCATAATTTAATTTTTATTAGAGATTTTTTACTGCTAACTCGTTTTATTTTAAATAAAGTCTAAAAAGTCACTTAGTTTTGTAGTTAAAAAAAACTTTTTAATTTTACTGTTCGAGTTGCAATAGTAAGGGACATCAATTAGTAATTAGTTGAGGAACTTTTGGACGGCTATTGTATTTAAAATTGATGCAGTTCGATTTGTCTCTATGACAATGTCTCATTGATTCATTTATCGATGCCAGACCATACAGCGCAGTTGTCAGTCATGAGATGACCCCGTGATACGTGGTTAGCTCATTTAAAACAGAGCGAGTCTCCGCTCATTATCTCACCTAATGGATTATCATTCAACAACATTGGATACTTATATGAATAAATTATTACATACTTACATAAATATTGACTCGCCAGGACCCTAGAGAGGTAGACAGTGAGCACCGAGTACCAAATATCTCTGTCCTTACAGAACTGTCATCCATCACGCTCTTCATACATGCATTTGTTATAAATATTTGTTCAGTAGTTATATATGTATATATTTTTAAATGATTTGTATAGATTATTGATAGCTGTGCGCCGGCGCCGGGTGTGTCGCAATATAAAGCTCTTACTAATATTTAAAATTCGATTAGAACTCGCTTGCAACTCGAATTTAGGAAGAATTCAGAAAGTTTTGGCAAATGAAATTTATATACATATGGCTAATTATCATGAAATTTAGAAAATAATATAGTCAAGTTGCTTTATTCCATGGGTGGGTATCTATTATAAACCTCAATCACCCTATTTAGATATCGAACGTGTTTACATCAGCGATCGGCGGAAGTTGAAAGGCCTTTTCCACCATTTAATCTGTCACATTAAACAACATGGTTACTGAAATAAAACGAGCAGTTATAACTTTACATTTGTGATAAAATATAATATCCCACTACATACCTAAGACCACAATTACCATGTCAGATCAATACCATTAAAATTTAATGAATCAATAATAATACGTTTTGTAGTAACACCTAGTCCACTTATCTGCTCAGATTATTATGTTCAGAGCGTGTTAATGCCGCCATGCCTTATATGGCTGTGTCTAGCTAAACTACAATGAATGTGTCTATGGAATATTAATTATTTCGGACGTGTAATTATTAAGTGTGGCAGATAATTTATTCTAAGGGCTGTTTTAATATTCCCAATATGGTAATGAAAGGGTACAACATGTATTTATGATAACATCGAGTGATCGAGTGGATATTTTGTAAGCGTTGCTTGCGTACTAAGTGTGGAGATTTCCGGAAATTTCTGGAACTTATACATAATGGAATATTCAGCCTTATATATATATTTTTTACGTTAATAGTTACCAATGGTTGTGAATATAGATACGATACATTTATCCCCGTATTTTTAAAGGTTGTTATTATTGTTATTTTATTGAAAATAATTTATTTTTATACATCGAAAATATTTCTAAATTAATAAGTCACATTTTCACAATCGACACAATAAAATTATATCTACATATTTTAAATTTAATAGCAGTACGGAACCAACTTTTATAGTTTAGAGGTTCAAAAGTAATACAAAACGATTCGAGACGGAGGCGCTGTCGAGAAACAATGGTAAATAAGTTATGAATGAGCTGTGAATGAATCCAATGATTCATCTCCCGAAGATTAACGACTCAAACGTTTATTTATGACTACGTGAAAAGTGGGTAGTTATTCGTAATACTCGCTGGAACAATATAACACTCACTTACAAGCAAACCTCGACTTTATTCGCCAAGAAATACAGCCGATTATAGCATAATAGAAAGATGGAGATAGCGCGATATCAAAAGAAATTTGCATTTATTCAAAATTAAACTTAATAGTCTTTGTTTTAATACTCAGTTTACAATGCTCCGCTTGGAGGGTGAGAATGCTACTGATAGAAATTCCTAAACCAGAACGTCCTATGTCCAGTAACAGTGTATTTAAAATTATGATCTATCGCTATATAAATAAGGTTGTCTCTTCCTTGTGTCTGCAGGTGATATGTATTATGAATATTAGGCCATCGTGGGAAAGCGTGGGCTATTAGTATATTGTCATAGCGCAATCATTTCGTGAAGATCGACGCGTGTGTGAATTTGGTTAATATATCTTCATGGATAAGATTTTCATTAGTCCCTGGAGTTCTATTGATGTCGGTCGTGAATGCTTGGCAAACTAGTCATATACACTCAGCCTATCTTTACCAGCACCAATTAATCTTAATTAAATAGTTAGTTTTAATATTTGTGTAGCATTAAATATTCTTTTATCTCCCCGTTGGTGCAGCGGTCAGTTACTGTCTGTCGAACAGGGTGTTGCGGGTTCGATTCCCATCCAGGTATAATATTTATGTGATGAGTATGACTGCTTGTTCTGAGTATGGGTTGATTGATCTGGTCTGGTTCCCAAACCACAGACCCTAACTAGTTTCTTATTAAATAAATGGCCGTTAAATAAATGGTAATATTATCCTACAAAATAAAATTAGACTTTATCTACTTATACCAAACCTTTTACCCCTAGTTCACGAATAAAACAACTTATTTTTCCCAACCTCAAAACAAGTATGACATAATTTTGACGTAAGTTGTTCCCCGCGCTCGAGGCACCATAGACAACAAACGGAACTGTCATAGACTAGTATCATGGAAATGACCGAAACCTTTTTATTAATAACCTGTTAACGTCGGTTTTCTTTAAAGCATATTTACTATCTTTCTCGTTTAGAACTTTCGAAATATGTAAAAAGGGGCTTTGCCGGAGTTTTATCAAAAAACAATTTGCATTTGTACATATTGTCATGGCTATTTTAAACAGGGATAGAGGGAAAGACTATTTTGACAAGCTCGGTCTTGACAAATACAGTATAAGAAGTATATATTTTAGAACGTCTCCGTTTTGATCCAGGTGTATAGGCCTGACTCTACTTGTTCTTTCACTACCTGTTAGGCTTAAAATTATTTAAATATATTTAATACATTTAAATTAAATAAAGGTTGATAAATGCATAAGAAACGCGTCGAGTCTGCAAGGGCAGAGATATTTAACACTTGGTACACCCTGCCACCCCGTAAGGTACCTGGTGCGATGACATGATAATAATATTTTTGCATGACATTTCTACGCGTTACCTAGTCTATGGGTAATATTGTAACAAACAGTTATAAAGAATATTACGAGCGATAAAAAACCGACATTTTGGTGTAAAAATGTTATAAAAACACTATTTTTGCACTAAAAATGTCTCAATGGACTTTCCCACGTATTCATATTATGAGAATTATTTATTATTTAAAAAACTTGTGACTGTTCCCATGTTATAATATAACATTGCAATGACTGACCTGCTGGTCTACATAATGAACGTCACTGGTAAGCTGGAGGTTGTGGGTTCAATTCCCGACCCGGACAAATATTTGTTTGATGAGTATATGTGTTTGTTTTGTCTATAGGTGTATAATTATTATTAATGTAAAGTATTTTTAAATCTTTGCTATATCATGAGAATCTTTCAAAATTACGTTAACAGTATCTTGATGTAACATTTAGCTGACGGCTTGGTGTTGCAAATGGTCATAGGCGATTGTGACCACTCAGGTCCATTTGCCTGTTTATAAAACTAAGAAAAAAGGTAATTGCTAACATAGTATTAAAACTGATAAAAATCAAAAATACTCGAAATGGCGATCCTACTTTGAGGAAGGAAGTACGTAAATGATATTATTTCCGACCTCGTAATATAATAAATTCCGAATATGGCGTATTTATAATCTGTGCTCTCCAGCGTACAGATACAAAATAAGCATATTTTGACAATTTTTATTGCATAAAGGATCCTTATTTAGAGTGTGAGGGTCGGGTGCGACCGGCAGCGAGCAGCGAGGAAATAAGAAAAGAGTGAAGAGACATTTAACACAATGAACATCGGCATATCGATTGTGCATATACTTATAGTTCACCGTAAATCATCCATTCGAAGCGCACGAGCACAAGCGAAAACAAACTACTTGGATAGTTTTTAAAATAAATCCTAATGAGAGTTCGATAAAGGATGAGTGTTGGTTGTATTCTATGGGAATTTAGTGCTGTATATGTATATAATGATAGTGATATATCCTTATACAAAACCCCCTTGTAGAGGTTGTCCGTCGCTCGCTCGCCGCCTGGCGCACGAGCCCTTGCAGATCCTTATTTAGTTTCTGGTCAACCTTCGGCATACTTTTGAACTTTAGATAATTTTGAATTCCCAAAATGGACGCTTTTAAAACTGTAATTTTTATTAATCAGGAAGAAATTATTCCGTTGACATTTACTACACATCAAACATAAAAAAAACTACTTTAAGTTCAGTTTCAACTGCGGATGCCGTGCCCAGGATGTAGTAAATTTAAATATTTTCGTCTGGTAACATTTAACAGTCACATAGATTTTTAATTATACTCCATATTGAGGAGGAATTTCTCGGCGTTATTATTATTAGGTTTTATATCGTCATGCCTGGTAGCTCACGGGGTACGTAGAGAGCACCTAGTGCCGAATGTCACTATTCCTTTTGACTTCCCCATCAGTTAGTATCTGATCCATTTGGTCAAGAAAGCAGAGCCTACATTAGTATTCCTTGTCACTTGCGTCCTTCTACATTCGCATTGTATGTGTTTCGTCATTCTGTCAGAAAATAGCTTGTTCCCAAAAAGTTTGTTCACACTCTCGTTATAATTAATAACACAAAATGACACACAATTATAAGCTATAATTTTCATGTATGTATGTAATTACAAGATTTTAATGTAATTTAATAAGCGCACGGCCATCTTGTTTGTATCACTCGCTTATTATTTCATATGTCATTTTGCTAAATGTCAAAGGCATTTGAATGTAATGCTGCTTGCACACATTCCATGATACGACTTTTGTAAGTAACACAGCAGTTGTTTTCTGGTTCAACACGGCAGACTATGGTGTTAACCCTTTTAATTCTGTGAGGGGACAGAAGGGTCGATGCCAATGATACAGCAATGGGTTGCTGTGGACCAGAAAGTAGGCACACTAGCAATCGGACAGTAGGTGGATTATTCAAACCTAGCTCATTGACAATTCACTTCACCGTGATCCAGTCGCAAGTAGATCCAATTCCTTGATAATCCAGTCACGCCATCATTCGCCAACTGACATGCAGCATTCGCATATGCATATATACAGGGTGTGCAATCCAGTCACGCACCATATGCGCATTGACGTATCAAAATTCGTATAGTTATACAGGGTGTGCGCGGGTATGCGTCCGTTGTGCAAATAGAAATATTCTAGGTCACCTGTAGTACATGAGAGGCGTCGTGGCCACCGGCTCCCACATTTAAATGTTCTGGTTAGGGTACACGTAATATATTCTGATATTCGATTGTTAATATGATCGTAATAATCAATTTCGCATTAAATCAGACCATACTCGATAGATAATCTCGTATACGATACTCGTATGCCTCTCTGCCTACCTTTATACAGGAAATTGCCGTGACAATATGTAAGTAGTGAAAATTATTGATTAGGTTTTAATAAGTTTACCTTATTATATGTCACTCATTCTAACGGTTTAAAAAAGAACTGATTGGTCTTTAAGCTTAGTTATTTCTGAACATGACTGCTCAGTAGAGGTAGAGTAGGTTTGATTCCCAAACATGACAAAAAATGTACGTGAGGAGCATGTGTTTGATCTGATTTTCCACAAGATTTAATTACAAAATTCCTATTTAAATCCAAGTTTAACAACGTCTATATATAAGCCACCACAGCTATTTCCCGGATCCCGTCGGCGGGAGATGAAAGAATAATACCTGTCGATCTTTACATATGCGGAGTGGAACATAATAATTATTGGAGCTACAAAAACCGCCGGCCCAGCATGGCGGGCGAAAAAGGCGACGTATTACATCTAACGAGGTATCTACGCGGTGTTGCTGGAACTTTCGCCTTAATGATATATATAAAAACTTCGTTAGCGGTGTCCAAATTTGGTGAAGATTGGTGCAGGTTGAGCTCGGGTCCAACGGCGCGCGGGTGGGCTGTAGTCGCTCTAAGAAAATATCAAAATCACGTGTTTACCACTAATGAACATTTGTATACCCATCATCATTATCTGTCCACTGCTGGACATCATCATCATCATCATCATCCTACTCCCGTCCACTGGCCTCCCTAATGGCACGCTACTGAACTCGGTCTTTAGCTCTTCGCATCCAACCACTGCGAGACACTTTGCGTATATCGTTACTTCACTTAGCTAAAGGGCGTCCTACACTAAGTTTGCCAATTCGCGGTCTCCACTCCAGAACACGTCTGCTGCAGCGGCTATCGGTTCTGCGACAGATGTGACCAGCCCACTGCCACT
>DWMG01005325.1:0-10279 GCA_018244855.1 Elbella merops | reverse complement strand
GCTGAACAGCGCACACAACCTGTGCTCCAGCGAGCCCAACGCCAGAGCCCAAGCACGGCCAGGGATGCCGTCCGGGCCAGGAGCGGTATCCTTGGCCCGCATACGACATATGGCATTCCCTAGCTCACCGGTCGAGACAGGTGGAACGATGTCCTCCTCCGCTAAGAGCGGATTTCGAAGAGGTGGCTCTACTGCGGTTCCCATATCAGGGCTCGTATCGATCATATTATAATATAATGTCATATCTAATTAGCTGTTAAAGAAAGTTACATGTCTTTATGTAACTATGTAGTAAATATTAATATTTTTATAGATATTTTTCATAGTTTTTTGATAACTGTTAGTTTAAATATTTTCGCCATAGATTTAGAATTCGTCACCTTTGCCATTTTAGGAGCAATTTATCATATTATATGCGCAATTTGACCGAATTTGTGACCCTGCTCTTTCGTCCCTTAAATTATTGTTAGATTTAATTCCTTTTTTTTCTCTGAAAAGTGAAAATAGATTTCTTTTTAGAATGCCTTAAATTGAACCTTCGATTCTAAAAAAAAATCTACTAACAACAGATATCATTAAAATCGTGAACTGATTGAACAATTTTTGTGTTTTTCCAAACTCTACTGAATTGAAAATTGAATGATGAAATTAAAAAATCGATTATAGAAAAAAAATTCTACTAACAATAAGATATCGTTGAAATCGTGGACCGATTGAACAATTCTTGTGGTTTTCCACACACTTCTGAAGACTGAATCTTATGTAATAGATAGTAAGTACATTGAACATGTCACAACAAAGCCCTAACCAGCGAAATAGTTTGTATTCTAATCGATAATGTTCCCGTTCTATCAGATGACCGTGCAGTTTAAGCATAATCTATTTATACACACAATTACAATGATCCGATGCGTGAGGCATTCCATACTCGCTTTTCGTCAATGCGACTTGCTACCAACTATTCTTATAATTTTCACTTTGATACAGTTGTTTTATGTGTTAGTGCTAAACAAATTGAAACTTTGACCATATATGTATATACATACGTTTCTTTTTATAGTACTGTAGAGATAGGAATTAAATTTAAGTACATAGTTCACATTTAACGTTGGAATTCTCACCTAAATAGCCACTGAGATAGAAATGGCAACTTCATGAATGTCTGATTTTATATCCGCAAAGCTAAACTACTGAAGAACCACCATAGGGACTATCAGAAATTTGACTCTTAAGAGAGTATAATAGAAGAGAGAGTATAAGAGAATTAGAAAAACAAATGTAATAATTATCCTATATCGATTTAATGTTGATAGACGGAAGATCATTGTATAATTATTTTTTTATGTAACATACCTACGTATATGATTTTTTTGAAACATCCTTCACCGCGGTAGTATAGAGAATGTAAGTTGTTCATTTTAAAATTTGGGAATGTAAATAAACATGTTAGTTTACGGTGACATATAAACATTTAGCACACCACTCATTTTTGCAGCGAGCAATATTATACGCCGCGGAAATATTATTCCAGTTTGCTGAAATCGCGGGGCTCGTTTAGTTGTATATGTAAAAATTATCCAAGGCTCCTTATTGACATAAAGACACTTTCAGGTGTCAATACTCGGAATAACAGACTGTGTTTATATCACAACAGACACGTCATCTTCCGGATATTATATTTTTGCGCGGGTATCATATACTTGTTGTTATGTTAAGTCTATAGATATGTATTTAATAACGTTAATGTTAATATTAACATTACACCATCGTAAATAATAAATTAATAGATGAATTGAGCCAAAACCATTTCCGCGCTTCTAGCACAATAAAACGAGAGGCCACGCCCTTGAAATAAATTTATGGAATTCTTTCCGGCATAGTTACGTCTACCTAATGCTCTTGTTTTCCAATTAACTTATACAGTAAGTTCTTCACTTTTTTCTACAGTAATATTTGTATTCATGGAAATTTTGTTGTCACTATGTGTCTCTGTGATTTTTTTTGTCGTTTTAATTTCATTCAATACATTTAAATAAGTACTGCATCAAGAGATGCTGTAATTTGTACTGTTTTTTCATAAAAAAAACTTGTAAAAGCCACGTGCAAAAGTATAAAACTCCAATGTCTACCCAACAGAAAACAAGAATTATTACGAAGCGTCAAGAACACGCTAATCATACTAAACAGGTCTCATGCGAGCTTAATCCGCTCTTCACCTATTTTGAATTTAAAGGGATATAATGGGTCGATCATTTTTTTTTTGTTCGCTGTCGTTCACGCGTTCCGCTTAGTCTTATGAATCGATAAATAGGGCTAAATTTTACTTGAACCTATATAATTAACAGAACATATATAATTTTATTATGTATTAAAAGGCATAGCAAACAGGCAGATAGCCTGCCTGATAGTAAGTAGGGATAGTCTACTTTTGAACGCATCATTCAAAACTGCCAGGAGTTCAGTTGGTGTGGGTGGAATTAAATACTTCGGTGTGTTATACGACGCAAAAAGGTGGTAATGGCAACATCTCTAAAAGTTCATCATAATTATGTACTATACTATTTAACAGCTAATAAAAGATATGAGGTGATTCGTTTTGAAATGTGCTAGATGTCACAACAGTTTTCGAGCTTACGTTTATACAATATCGACAAATATCGATATTCATGTATTGGTATAAACGCAAGCTACATTTCATCTTTATCAACACTTCTATAGTTACACTATGAGGCCCGAGTCTCTTCTCAGAATAAGAAATGTTAAGGACTTAAATGTCTAGTCTGCTATTATGATGTGGATCAGAAAACTTTTATGCCTCTGGGAACATTATAGAGAAATCTAAGGTACATATCTAGATTGCCTTAGGATGTTTTCGTTCACTCTTATTACAATATTATTCGCGGCCAGCATTTGGCCCCTGAACCGTCGGACTCGAAGGCTCAGTTCGCAACGGCTATCATTGCTTTATTTCGCTCGAATTATGTGTACACCAATATATAAGTAAAACCCACTGCACCGACATATAGTGTCCCAGATACGTCCGTTCGATCGTGACTATACACCAGCGGTGAACGGAAATCGGCTGCCGACAATATTGTTGGTTGCTTTTCCAGCTTCATTCTATTATTGTAAAATAAGTGTAGCGCTCTCAAAATTGTGTTATATGGACGCTTTCACAATTTTCCACGGTACAAAGTAACGATTCTGTCGTGGACATTAACCATCCACAAAACATCCCACTGTTGACCGTTTTTATAATCAACATTATACAGAAATTTTATGCCTATTTGTGGCAAAGACATCCGCTATAACATGAGTACGTCCTATACATATTGTTTTATACCTCGGTTCGAAATCCACCCATCACGCAGCAAAAATATACGACAAGCAAGAGTATATATCTTGTGTTTCTTGATGTACAGTTACCTACATACATTGTATAAAGAAATTTAGGTATGTTGTTTATCATCTGTCTGGTTATCATCGCATATCCTTAAATTGGACTTATATAGCTGTGTATACTTTGCCCCCTGATACGATAACGAATGAAAAATGGCAGCAAATCTTAAATCTGTGACACAACTATAGTCATAACATTACTGCGACGTTTTCACAAAAAATCATAACCGCACGATAGCTGCACGATATTATTCGGGACGTAAACAACATGGCATCATCGATGAAAATTTAAAAACGTCTTCATGCCTTCCATACGTTTTGTTAATCTGTAGTGCTTAACTTCACGATATTCGTGGAGCGGCTGTCACGTATCACTATAAATTCGAAAAGCTCCCTCTAACTAAAATTTTCTCTTTCTAAAAAGTTCTCTTTCTTATCATGTAATGTTAAGTTAATAAAATCATCATCAGGTTATTGTATTTCACACTTGAAAGAATGTAAATGTTATGATAATAATTTTTTTACAGGCGATGAACACCTGACCGAGCTATGGAGAACCATGACGGCTGGAACGGTGGACAGACAGCAGCGGCCGAGAACCGCACGGAACGATCTCAGGCAGATCGAGACCGCGTTCGGATCGAGTTTTACGCCACTTATGACGTCATGACAGGTGTGCGTATAGCCGCCACTCTTGGCGGCTTCTTCGCATTAATGGTATTTTTAATTGTGTATAAAAGCCGCAGTAAATCGGTTAAGGCTTTAAACGATCCAAAATTAGTGGAGCTCGCAGAAGCGGTAGTAGCCGAAGAACAGGCTGTAGAAGAGGAAAGACAGCTAACTGCGGCGTTGGAAGAAGCCCTTTCTGAACGTGCACGTTCCAGGCCTTCGATAGGAGAAGAGCCTCCTTGGCCAAGAACACCTCGGTTTGCATCTTATGGCGGAGGCTATGGCAGCTTACTAGCCCCGCCACGTCGTCTGTCAACTCTTCGTGGAGATTCGCTTCCAGGCTCTACATTAAGATTTGCAGAAAGACGGGCATCAGGCACTCGAGATCGACGTTTAAGTTCGGCAACTTGTTCGAGCTCGGGTAGCTCCTATTTGGAAAGGCGCGGATCGTCGGTGGTGTGTACGTTACAAGAGCGCCGTTTATCGACGTGTCCTAGCGAGCGTCTGGCACCACTTGCGTCTGTGGGGAGTGTGGGGCCTTCGTACGCGGTGGAATGTGATCTGGTATCAGTGGGAGCGGATTCGGTGTTCGCGGAGGACGATGCAGACTCTACGGACGATGAGGTGGAACAGTTTTCCACGGACAGCGGCGGTTGTGACGCTGCTGCCGCCGATTGCACAGAGTTGGCAAGTCGGCCTGCTCTCCCATCGCAACCCAACCGAGCTTCGAACTCCCGTGAAACGTTATTCTAGTCCTCCGACATGGCTGTCGGTGTTGTCTGTTTTACTGTTAACTCTTTTAAAATATCGACTTTTCTGAAAGCATCATGAATATGTGTAGAGTAGTTACATATCAGCGAAAATAAGAAACATATCGTTTAAATTAAATTGTTGAATGGAATTGAGACTTTTCAAAGTTTTTGTGTATTTTACCGTATTTGATGAGTGTTTCATGATTAATACGAGATATAGATTGAATATGTTCGAAAGAAAAAAGTATTGTTTTATTATTGAAAATTTCTCTTTTTCCTTGTAATCCGCCATAATTACCTGCGTATGTACTAATAAATTCACCGGAAATGTCGATATTTTAATATGTTTTATAGTGTGTAAATAGTTTGTTTTGTTACTCATTGGTGTTTCATAATGTTGATGTTCTAAGACCGTGATAGGATTTTTATTATATGTGTACGTATGTATGACTGTATTTTCGCTAACGTCTTAATCTAAAAACACGTTTCTTTCATTTCCTAATTTATTTTTGCCTCTTTTCGTTATGGTTGAAGATAATTGTCGGGATCGGTACTGAGCTTCTTTCAATAGCTTGAGCTTATTATCAAATCGTTTTTATATTATTTTATTACTATGATCAACTAATACACATATATAGCTATCATGTGACAAAACTACGTATGCAACTCCGATAGATGCATTCACCGTTTAGTGTTCTCTGTGAAGGTACTAGATAAATTATATATCCGCCGAATTAGTCTTTTATAGGTACGTTGATATTTAAGATTACATTTGTAAATTTTTACTAAAATTCCTACTGAAGCTGTTATAATACTTGTCTTAAAATAAAAAGTTTATAAAGAAAATATAATTACAAGTGGATTAAAATTCGTCACAAACAATATTTAATTTAACAGTGCGAAAACTATAGCTTTTCTCGAATATCTAACCTTGATTATTTCAAAATGATGTTTGCCTGTTGGTAATCGTGGAATTTATTAACATTGGATGGGAAACAATTTTTTTATAAGGGATAATGCTTGAATACGCCACGATTAATTTTCAACGAATTACGTGTTGGGTCACAAAATGGGGATCGAAGATATTAAACGCTATGGCGGCTAGAAATTATTTCTGTTAACTTGTAAAATGATGGTAAAATGTAGATAAGTATACTTTATTAGGGTAGTTGTCCGTGCAAAATACGATATATCATTTATTCCACTTAACCTTTAAAAAGTGAAAGGAACACAAGACCAATTCGTCCTTTGAACAATAAATAAACGCTAGAAGCGGCCTAAATTTATGCATACGTATGAATATCACCTTCAAAGAAAACTGCCACTGTTCTTAATAAAAGATTCGGACACCGGAGTTTTATTGATTCTAGTGTGCCGATCCCGCCTGCCGCGGGCCCAGTAGACGAACTAACACGACTCGTTTTTATTGCGATTTAGATTTAGGTGTTAGTTTATGTAACTGTTCGTTGCTCGAATTAAAAAGAGCTCCCAGTAGCATGTAAAATGTTGAAATGTATGTAAAAATATTGTAAATATAAAACACAATGAATATGTTGTTTTAGTTTGGAGCGGATCTTTATCTTGTATGACCACCACTACAATACCTGGCTCCAAAAACCTTGCGTGATAATGTAAATGTTAAAATAAACATTTCAGTTGGCCGAATCGTAATACGAATGAGTTGTTCAATAAGATAACGTCACCCCTTTATTTTCGTGAAGTGGTACGGTGAGTAGTACCTACTCCTACTTTTCAGCAGTTATGTTCTAGATCCCATGGAATGGACGCCAAGCTACTACTGGGAGTTTCAAGTTAGAAAACCCAATTGTACAGTGCCCGACATGGCGATCGAATCCTGCACCCCGTGCTCGATCTTGACTCGATTTGAAAAACTGGAATTGATAAATATAAGAAATAGTATTGGCTATTTAAAATAACAATTAATATGGACTGTGAAGGACAAGTATTATCATCAACCCTTTTTTTCTTTTAATACAAGTTTCCAATCAGAATAAGGAGGGTTAAGGCCATAGTCTGCAGGTATAGTAAGTATCTAATCTAACAACTATTATGTATGCGAAAGTGTGTATGTTTGTGTCTCTTATCACGCTGAGGCGGTTGGACGGATTCAGTATATAGACTGATGAAAGTGTAATACTATACATAAGCTATTGTTAGTTTTAATATTAGTGAAAACATGGCGCTGCCTGAACAATCGCTTATACATTTCTTTTGACACTTATAGTTTACAAACCCTTCTCCTATTCTAATCATCCATATCCTTCTTTCTTCATACAAATGTCTCCATCAAGTAGTGGAGAAGTAAATATGTAAATTATAAGTCTCTAAGATTTAAATCTAGAGATATGTATATCTAAAACTGCAATAAACTTAATGCAGTTATAAAAACTCTTTTTTTTTTTAAAAGGAATATTTCTAATTAGGCCACGCGAGCGGAGAATCTTTTTCAATTAAATTAGCTCTGCTTATCATCTGGCTCCTATTCTACACACTATTCGATAATCAACTACCAAGATTCCACGATTTTAGGACTAGCGTTCACTTCACGAATACAAATGGGTTTTCTTTTCGCTTTTGTACAGCACTATAAGTGTTGCGCTTTCACGTTCAGAAAATTTTACAGAAGTCATAACAACCAAGATAGCGACAATATATTTTCCGTTAATGCGCTCTAATTAAAAAATATATATGTAATACAACATTTAATTACAACTATAAATTTATCGACACTCATATACAGTACCTTATCTTCACGTCTGTATTTTCTCGATTGGTTAGGCCGTGGATTGCAGTACACTTCCATGAACTCAAACTTGTGTTATAAATTTGAAACCAGTTTGTTTTTCTAGTAATATTGATAATAATGTGGGAAAATGTTTTTAATTGAATTTGATTTATTTTTTTTAGATTTGTATACATCGCAATAAATCGGCGAAATATATTTATATTTTAACATTTATATGTTAACAATTTTGTTCCCACATTTAAACAAAAAATCCTTTTCTTTATTTCACTTCAATTTTGTTTAAAAATATTAATCGATACTTACAAAAAAAACATTACTCTCATAACTAGTCTTGTCATATTGACTGCTGTCATCCGTACCATGCTGCAATAGTCTGTTGTACTGGTGAAGTATTTTTGGATTTTATTTACAAATATACGAAACAATCTATAAGCATGTCTGACGAATGGCAGACTTACTTAAAAGATACTAGAAGAATATGTAAATACGGAGTAAAATGTTATCAGAAAAATCCTGATCATCAAAAAAAATTCAAACATCCCCCCCAAACGGTTAAGGAAAAAGCAACTACTAGCAAACATAATAAAATTAGATTTAACCCTTATTCTCGAAATGAAAAAAATATAAATGATGATAGAATATCAGATCAAGATAAAACTAACAAGGTCGATAAAACAGATGAAGATATAAACATAAATGTTGATAAAACGTCAGTCATTGAGGAAACCAGATATATTGCCACAAAAGTACCCGATGCCATATCTTCGACCACACAAGACTCAGTGCCGGAAAAAAACTATGAAACTTTTACCAAAATAACATTGAATAACAACACACAGTATTTAGACGGAGCTTCTGAACACATTTTTAAAGAATGCTTTCTAGTTGACATGCCACAAGATTTCTTTAAATTCTATGAATGTTTGAAAAGTGTTGAGGGCTCATTTGACAAACTGCTGGCCACAGTCAATTTACAGCTCATTGGCCCATATGACTTGCTGTGTGGAAAACTACCCATAATAGATAATAAGGATCTCTATTTGATTCACTGGAGATTCTTCTATGATCCACCAGAATTTCAGGTTATAGAATTTAATTACTATCTTTGCATAACATATACTATATAAATTTATAGTAAATTAACAGAAAGGGGGCTTTTAGAAAGCTAAGAGTGTTGATGATGTAATGATGATAGTATAAAAATAGTACAAATGTATTGCAGTAGCGAACACCACAACATCAAAGATAATTAGTAATAAAACAACAATAATAATTGATCTGTTTATCATTTTGCTGTTAGAATATGGGTCTCCACTCATATTGAGATGTTTAAGGCTATAAATGATTAGGATATCTGTTTAATCCAGACAGTGTATAAATAATACATCCTATATAGTTTGTATGAAAAACTTCACAATATTTAGTTATTGCCTATGATGTCCATTCAATAATATTCTTTCAAACCACTACCTGAAATCATAAATGTAGCATACAGATTTTTTTATTTAGCTTGACAAACAGCCAAATGGGCCACCTGATGTTAAGTGGTCACTCTTGCCCATGGACACTCACAACACTCGAAGAGTGGTCAATGTTTTGTTGGCTTTGCAGGAGAGCTAAATTTGCTCTTTTCTTAAAGAACTCCAAGTGATCTGGGCAATCTTCAGATGGAAGCTCATTGTCATATTTACATATGTGTGATAAATATGAGTGTGCAAACTATATATAGATAATAGATCATATAAAGTCAGTTTTTCTATATAAATTGCCATTCATAATTATCACAGATTTACCTATATATTAAACATACACTGTTTAAATCTTCCAGTCAGTCCTAAAGAAGACAGGAAACAGTGAATTCCACATTGGTTACTTCAGAGACAGTCCAAACGAAGCTCCTGTTTTCCTAGCAGCCAATGACAGTAAAAAGGATTATGTTATTAAACCTGTCGCAAATAATATATTTGGAGCGGTATAGTAAGTCATAAGACATATAACTATGAAACTTTGTGTTGGAATTAGCGCAAACTTTGCTGAAACTATGTATTTAACAATTTTGTACAGGGAAAATAACAGAAACAAAAATGATATTAAAGAAACCTTGTACAATGGTGCTGTTTATCCCTTTAAGAGATGTGTTCCAGCAGTGCCAGTATTAAAATGTACTTGTTCTGTTCTTAACAATAATAGCGAGAAGATTTCACATGATTATAACCATTAAGCGGGATGCTTTACTATGGATGTGTATAACGTCAGTACTTTGCAATTAACAATTATCATTACTCAAAATTTGATTATCTGCCCAATAAAATTTTCCCCTTTAATATCTATAACATTACTTCTGGTTTTTAAAGAACTATCATGCATCACATGTAATGTATCTATTCTGTCTTGTTACAAATTTAATTTTTTGTTTTATACTTTGGTATATAATTAATACTTGTTGTCTATTTCAGTTGGTATTTACAACAAGAGAAGAAGACATCACCGTTTGTGTCTGTCGCTTGTCAAAAGTTACTTGAGAAAATAAGTAATTGGGCTAAAGAACATAATTACAGTGTAGAAGAATTTATCATGAAAGGTAGACATGCAAGGACTGTGTGTAAATCTTTTCATGGTGCTGGAATTGTTGTGCCCTATAATAAAAAAAATCAACTGGGTTACAGACCACTAGTAGAAACAGATGGTTAGA
>DWMG01005324.1:0-10280 GCA_018244855.1 Elbella merops | reverse complement strand
GGCAAGGTGTGGGTAAGGTCTCGCGGGAAGAGATGATTCTGGAGCAGTAACGAATCCCTCGCGGCGTGCTCTATCTTCTGAATAAAAGTATCGTCTAGGTGCACAATCTAATGATGCCACCTGAAAATGTTTCTGCGAGGCGCCCTGCCTTTGTTTCCGTATAAATTCAAGAGAGGATTACGGAGGTGCGAGCCAGCTTCGTTACAGCGTAGGTAAATATGTGCACGCTGTATAGGTGCTTAAATGTATGCGGTTTTAGTTTATTCTGGCATATTCCATTAACGAAAATTTTCGCTAAGGATATTAACACACCCTTGAATAATTTTCAAGCATAAAGTGCAATATGCTATAAGCTATGTATATATATACATAGCTTATAATATTGCACTTTACGCTGATGTATAATAACAACCAACACCTTTATTGGCTTTGACTAAAAATTGAACTGTTGGTTTTGTGTGATGAATAAACAATAAAAGCTCGTCAAGCCATTGGTTTTGGGACTTTTGTATCTTTTTGTATGTTTGTTTTTAGAATACAGTACATAGTAGTCTAAATGAAAACGATCGTTTTAAGAATTTCAATACGAATTTTTTAAGGATTCACTGGTTATATTTTGTATAAAAACGTTAAGGTTTATAGATTTGGCTATATTGTTTTCATTCCTAAGTAGTCTGTACCTATATTGTTTTTTTAAGCAAACTAGATCATTGTCAAATTTCCACGCAATAGTTAACTATATTTACAAAACTAAAATATGCATTTTCGACAACATAACATTTTCAAATTCAATATTGTAAAGAAATTATTCGAAAAGCAAGTCGTACAAAAACTTCCAATTAATAGTAATTTGAAAGGTTAAGTAAAATTGCTATATAGAAGTGGGCGATCTAAGGAAAGTCAGCTACCGGATCTGGTAATTAAAACGAGTTCCTGGACCATTTTGCGGGTAGATGGCCTCACCTTCACTAATTGCAGCTCATTTAAAAAGTACGGTTTTCGCAATTAACCTACATTCATTTGCATTGGCATGTTCTTATATAATACACACGAGTTTATTGAATATATTCGCATTTAAAATTGCTATGTAATGAATAATATAGCAGCACCAATCAGCAAATTGCGAGAAATTATACTTAAACACCCAAGGCTCATGAGTATGGTAGATATTTAATGAGCCCTCTATTTAAATAATAAAAAGAAATTCCAGCGTCAGTTCGGTCTAACAAGCCTTTGTTCGTATCAGCTCTTTTGTTTTATTTGTGACTATCAGTGTTGAATATCACTAAATGTAATAAAGAATATATCTATAAATTCGTACTTTTGTTATAATATTTAAAGGAAAAATTCATGAAAGTTCAGAATCAAATAGATTGTTTTAGCTTGAACTTAAATTTTGGAAATTTCTCGGAATTTATCTTTTGGCCGTTATATGCATATTATTCCAATATATTCGTATTCTTCTTTGTGGTAAACTTTTGTCTTTCGCTGATACATGTGGGCGATTTCATTGAAAATTTTTTATTGTACTTCACTGAATTATCAGTTATGGCTAAGTCCTTTTCTTTTTCATGTATGAGAGATAAAATGAAAAACACCCTTTATATTGTATATTTGAATTGTATAATAGACAAAGCAAACACATTTATCTACGATAGGTATTGGATGACAATTGCTGTCATTTCATCTACGTCCATTTTGGTCCGTGTATTTCTATCATTATTTATTAAATACATTATAATATTGAAAGGAATTCTTTGTCCGTAAGCAGCTATTTATCTACTATGATAAAACTATAACGTATATATGTATTTGTCATGCATTTATCATACCATTACCATGTAAATGTGACACGGTATTCTTGGTTCTAATTACTTTTAAAATCGCTCAACTAGTAGTTGCGGAAGACAAACTGCTAAATGTTACTGAGAATTTCATAGCAGAAGAAGCTAGAATTGCTCTGAGTAACGATTATGGGTTAATTTTAAAATTTATATGTACTATTTATATATACTATACTATATCTATTACTAATTGTAACTGTAATACATGTTGGTAAACAGATTAAACTTACAAATAAGCGTATTGTAAAATCTGAATTTTTATCATTGCATAGTACGCCTAAATAATTTTGTTTCAGATTTTGTAGTCAAGTAGGCGAAGTACTTTCTATCAGTCTTTTCATACAATTCTGTGTGTCTTCTATCCTTAGCTCGATATGTTTTCTTTTCATATGCTTGAAAAGATTTACTGTTGTAAATAAATCCCTAATTTGCAATAAAATCATACTTTTATATTGTAGTTATTTCGATTTTCTTAACTACAGCCTGCTCCGGGCCAATACAAAATGTTTCTAACTACATACATATCAGTGATGGTCGTCCTGATAATAGCACCCTGCTGGTTCGGTTCACGTATCGTGAACAAGGTATTTCTCATATCACATTCTTGGGGCAATGAAACGTCTTGAAAGATTTATGGAGACTTAATATTTCTCAATATAAGATTTTTCAAAAATAGAACTGCAAGGAATCAAACAAGATCAGTTACGCCAATATTTAAATAAATACATATCTGTGCATTAGTAAAACCTATGTACTTGTTAACCGACATTACTTTTTCTTTAAATTACTTTTACAGTTTGTTATACAGTAATTATAAATAATTCTTTAAAGGCAATTGTACTTGTAAGTAATCTCTTTTCCTGTCTCGTTAGTTAATACTTCGTTCACGGGTAAATAGTAGGTACATTTTTATGAAAACCAGAAAAGTGTGGGTAATATTTTTTGGGAATTTATTTTAACAAAACCGAAAAGCTTGTAAAAGAAATCTCATATATTTTTCCCTAGAGTTCAGTCAGTGTCTTCACTTTAAATATTTTCAAAACAAGTTCAGAGTTTTTAATGCAAACACGTACGAGACAGCCAAACAGACCGTCTATAATAAACCGTCTATAATAACGGTATAGATGCATATTATGATTTTAAAAATATCTATGTTTAATGAGATTCAAATCTGTATCGTCTGCTGTATTTATTTGAATATATCGTAATATTTTGGTCTTAAGGATAAACCACTGCAATGGATAGCAAGGGATAGTACCTACGGAGATCGCCTTATTTATGTTATTTTTACAGATTATTGCGACGCTTACAAAAATTATACTGACCTAATTAATTAAATCTTCACTTATAAAATAATGGCGACCATTCTTGAATTATTGATCTGTATCTCTAGTATCTGCACCGGAACATTGTGAAGTGTAATAGCATGGTGGAGTGACATGATATAGTGGAGAAGCATAGCTTGGTTCAATGGCAAAGCTTGGAAAGTTTAAGACTTACGAGGCGGGCGTCTCTTGAACAATAGTTGTATTCAAAGAATCCTTAGACATTGACTGAGAGCTGTCTTGAGAACTTAGGTGCAGGATGTGGATCTCTATGTTTGACAAGATGCTTAGAAACCATACCGGTTAAAAATATACTATTTTCGTAAATTTGATTCAAACTTTGAGAAAAATGTAAAATATACAACGTAGAGCTCTTCAAAGCAAGGGTGAATTGACTTTTCTTAGACATGCGTGCTTTGTCTTAGACAGTATGTGCGCTTTCTATTGGATGGGATTACGAGGAAACGGAAGAGCTTACTCACTACTCTGCTTACCTCTTTGTTGATTACAAGCGTGATGTCATTTTATATTCGTATCTAGTGCTTAACTAACATGCACGATTTAATGGATTAGGCTAGTTTATAGGTGTACAGTGTAGTTTGTTTCGTGAATGGTTTCAAAAAAATGTGAACTAACATCCAAAATGCCTCGAAAAACAGAATTTATACTATTGAACAATTTAGTCGCGAGAATTAACTTTAATTATTCCATAAATTTAAGCAAGCAACCCTTACATTATTAGCATTCACGACGTAAGTACCTACAGCCGGAATAAAAGGGTCCAAATATCCCAGGTCAACTTAATTTGTATGAAAATTGCAAGTTTAATTTCTTCCAGTTAAGAGTCCATTTCGCTTGCTAGCCGACTTCGGCTTTGAACTCGCAATTAATTTACTATAAGGAAATCTCCATTCCGTGACAATGTTACAGCGCTTACTTTGCTTACGACTAGGACTCTTATTCATATTTCAAAGAGGGTGACCGTTTTGCGAGAATTGTTTAATTGTTTTCAAAAAGTCGGGTCGCTAATTGACTTAATTGTTAACTCCCAGTGCAACTTATGTTATGTGCTTGTGAAATGTTTCTCATAAACTTTTTAGTTTATACCATTATTGGTGAAATGTGGGAGAGAAATACTCCTTTGCTGCTTCTTCGGGGATTACTGGCGTGATGTTACGCTTATTGTCTTTGCTTATAACATTATAAATCCAGGGAGTGCTTGCTGGTTTATAAGAGCATTACATATGATCAGCTCAGCTCTCAGAAGTAGCAACGCGTCTGTGTCCAACTCGTATAATACTTTGATACGACAGACACCAGTTTTATTCCTGTAATCCTGTTACCGACTACTATTAACTAAGAGTCCTGTAAACAACTGAAGTAATGGACACCAACATAACTATACAGTCCTGTTCGAGGGACGACACGGATGGTAATGATCGGCATCAGCTATTTACAACTGCAGTCAATTCGTGTTCTTACATAAAATACGCAACGTTTCATCACGGGAATGAACATTTTCGTATCTCTTTCTACAATTTTTTTCTCCGTGCATGTGCATGCATAATAGTACAAATTCTTCAGTCATAATTAAAATCTTTGAAAAGGTATTCAAATGTTTAATTGCATTTAATTAAACAATATATACTCGTATTAAACAAAGCAGTGCAAATATCATGGATTCTTTAATTTAAAAACTATTAATCAAAAACTGCATTGCATTTTGATTGCGAATATTTAAATTTTAATATAATTGTCATAAATATGAAAAAGTAACAAAAAAAAAATAAGTGACAGCCATTTATTTTCTGTACAATATGTGAATTCTCTCAATGTTACATATTCATTTTCTGCACAATATGTGATTTCTCTTAATGTCATATATTTATTTTCTGAACAATATGTTAGTCCTCTCAATGTCACATATTTATTTTCTGTACAAAATGTAAGTTCTTTCGGATTCACATATTTATGTTCTCTGCTATATGAGTTTTCTCATAGTTTAGGCTCGTTTCATACGTCTGGTCTATTCTTATCAAAGAATTACTGAACGTTGTGGGAAGCTGGCCAAGTTAAGGTCAAAATATTTTATTCACTAACCAGTCTCACTTATCTAAATTGGCCTCGTATTTTTGATAACGTGAAAGGAATTGATGAACACTGAAACCGTATTTTGAAAATGAATTTTCTAAAACGTTCCTTTTTTATGTATATGTAGTCAAGAACTTTCTTTTGAAATCTATATTGGGCTGCTTGTTTTGGAACCAAATATTTTTTCGAGATACGAAAGTCAATCTTATCTGTCAGAAACATTAATTATTATCCAAAAATAAAACAGTAAGAATATTTGACCAGTGTAATTTATAATTTTATGGAGTCTCTGAAAGGTAGTTCTGATAAGTATTCCAGTAGAGTAACTTAGAGTTTGAATTGAATGACGAATCTATCCTTAACCTGAAAATACAAACCAAAATACATACGGTTTTTTACGTTTACGTGTTTGGTTGAATGCTAAACATGGGAGATATTAAAGATAAAAGTGAATTTGATAATGAAGTCTGCCAACACTTGGCCAGCGTGGCAGACTATGGCCTTTACCGTCTCAATATGAGAGGAGACCCGTATTCCAACAGTGGAATTGTAAAGGGTTGAAAAACAAAAAAAAATTGGGCTCTATATAATTTCTTTCTCGTTTTTCTGTATTTATCTTCAGTTTAAATATTTTCTATGGCTAATTTTGTACGATGCTTTTCACCTTAACTAACAATTATGATAAAGTCTTGGGCCATTTTGGGACTGGCTTTTGATCGCAATGTAGGCTTGTAGAGAGCTTGTGTTATGGTACCCAAACAGCTACTTATGAACTCATATAATACAAACTTATATTGATATTTTTCACATCCAGGCAGAGTAAATACCTGTTCATAACACAAAATTTTAGTTACGTAGAAATCGAACCCATAACCTCCAGCGCCGCAGTCAGCTTCACTAAGCACTGGACCAACGGGCCACTGAACTATATTAGAATTGGAATTGACCGGTACTAGCATCAGTGAATACGAGTGGGCACCCGCGGGAGCGATCCATCAGACGACCGGACCGTTGTATCGAAACTTTCTCTTATCTCGCCCGTGCTATATTTCACGTGTAATGTTCTTCTGAGGGGCAATGATTTTCTGTTAGAGCTGTTTGAAAGGAAACTTCAAATTTATTCGCCCATTTTGCTACCTTGACCTATATACATTTTTGTAATAAAATTTAATATTTTTATAGAGAATAAATTAATCCGAGGTACACAGAGAAAACTATTTTTCATTGCACTAAGACGTATACAGAAAAGCCTCTTTATAGGCTAAGCCCCTGTGAGTCACAGATTCAAATCTTTTCAACCAAATAAAAAATATATGCTATAATATTATGGGCAATATAATAAGTAAGTATAATGAACTACTAAGAAATAAGGGCAACGGTTGCATCACGTTATTATTAGTTATAGAGTTATTTAATAACAAAGTGAAATGCCATGAGTCCACTATATAAATAATATTTAGTACATCAGACAAGCACGTATCAGACAATCAAAATTTTTGAATAAATTATTGTTATTACATCTAAAAGGAAAAATGATAGGCTACAACAAAATTACGCGCTAATCATGTATTAAATTTTTTTTTGAATATTTCACTGTTAATATAACTGAATTAACAAATATTCTAAGTAACAGATTACAACATCAGCATGTTATGACAAATATCATAACAGTATCGCGCTCATAAATTTCCATTAACGTCAGGAACTACCGAATATCGCAAAACTGTGTCGAAAGTTTCAAAATAAACATATACGGGGGCCACACTCGAAACTTGTTCGAGTCCAGATAAATGGGCTACTTGTTACTGCCCACTTCGCTCCAGTTGGCCATCATTGGAAGTGAGTCACTAACTCTCTCGCGGAAATATACGACGCTTAATGGGATATTGTTTCTGTGTGTTCAGTTTTAAATATTGTCTGTATCATTTTTGTAATGGTAGATATCTAATATGGTTAAAGTATTGGAATAAAAAAAAAAAAAATTTTAATCGTCGCTGTTCAATCGTAAAGTTCATTTTTATAAGCTTTCATTAATCTTCAGTAATGAATTCATGAATAACTTATGGTTTGAATAAAAATGTTAAGAATACAAATCTTTTGAATAATCGGTGCACGCTAAAAGCTTCCCTATAAATGGAAGGTATCGTAACACTAAAAGCTACAATTCTAACCTTACTCCTGTTTACTGCGTTCGTAAAAACTGCTATAAACATTAAAACCACTTCAAGACGTTCATAACCTTGACATGATTGTAGTTGGTAGTGATCTGTAGTCAAGCGAAACGGTTTGGTGTGTTCTTAGTTGGGTCAAATTGTTGTGATCTTATCAGTATTTTAAATACTATATAATTACTTGGATAGTTAAGTTTCGTTACAGACCATAAGGTTAGTTTAAAACGCTTCATGAACAAGAAGGACATTAATGGAAAACTTCGTCAATTTGTATTAAACACTTATTGGACAACGATATTAAGAAAGACTATTCGCTAGTTGTGAAAAAGGATTTGCGTCCAGAAGTGTACTCAAATGATCAGTTAAAACCCTAAAATACTATCCTTTTAACTCTCTTTCACGTAGAAACGGATGTCTAAAGTAATGCGTGATAAGGTAATTTACATTTGAACCCATTTGCGGCGACATACAAATTCGAGCCAGGCGTACAATGTTTTTTCTTAACGAGCCACAATACGTAAATTAATTTGGATAGCGGCTTTAATGCTTACAAGTTTTCCTCTCTAATTTGCTCGGCTTTAAAGCAAAGACTTGTTTCCATACGGAGCGAAGATTCCCGAGAGTTATTTAACTAATTTTACATGCGGTGCAAGTTTTAACCTCGCTGCCATATGTTTGCGTTACCGCTTACGCGGGAACATCTTGACTGAATGAATCCCCGCGAAGCTGAGAGGTGATAAGGTAAACTAGTCCAAGAGGCTGTGGACGTATCACATCCATATCTGATAAATATTTGATGCCTTCTTCTACTTCAGCGTCTAGCAATATGAACATTTGAGTAGTGGCACGCTTTCCAACTGATTATAAAGTGTGTACGTCTTAATTTTCTAGATCATTAATATTATTTTTATTTGTATTCCGAAGGTAGATTATTTAGCTATGTCTTTTATTGGATTATTAACTTCAACATCTATGTGCATAATTGCAGGCATAACACAAAATTATGGCATAAATGACGATATGCCATCGTATGCCAATAGTCAATTTTAAAAGTGGTAATGTAAGATAAATAGTCACTGCGGTGTGACCTCGGCCTAAGGCTTTCGGTATTAGCAGTGCAAATTCGTCTCCTAATACAAACACTCATTCAACTTCGTCTGATTTCAACTGAGATGACTTCGTGAATCCTTCTTAGCTTTTAATGGCGTGTTAGATTGCGTTTTTAAGTGTTTGCAGTGCAGAAGTGTATATGTAGTCTATTATTACTCGAGTAGTTTCGTGATTGGCTTCGTGTTGTTTTACAACATGTTGTGAAAATTTATAGATGTCCAGATGCTGTTGAAGTTCATTTGCACAACAGTATAGAACGTTTTAAGTACATTTAAGGAGGACATAAAGGTTTGATAATCCTCACTGAGTTAGTTTTCTCTGCAAAATTTAATGTTTAAATAGTTTGCTTTTATTTCAGTGCATTTTGTGAAACTAAAATTAAATTACCTTTGAAATTAAACTGCAGCGGGCAGGTACTTTAAGCACTCAGTAAATTCCGAGAATCCACTACACTTTATGTCCGAGCGATTGTCTTAAAGCACCCACTCAGAGGACCATAAATAATCCTAGGTAATAAAAGCCGAAATAGGAACAGCCGGGCAAAGAATTGTCGCAACAAGGGGCATATTATTCAGTGTCAGCGACGCGACGTGTCTCGTAATATATGCTTTAATAAAAGGGTTTCAATTCGCACCCGAGCATACATCACTTGGAGAATCCCAAAGTATCAATGGGCATAGAAAAAATTCTTTAACCTATTCTTGTAAATCCATAGATGGAACGCCTATGATCTAATAGTCAAATATCGAATCCGAGGGATAAAACCACTTTTCTTCGTATTGATGTATGATGACCTTGTTATTTAGTTCGATTCCACAGTCAGACATGAGCTAGCAACAATCATTGATATAAGCATTGAGAAAAAATCCATTCAGCAATAAATTTCCACAGAATGATATGAAAAAATGTTAAAGACATTTATCAAACGACTGCAGACGATTGGAAAATAACTAAAACATGTTATAAATCGTTTAAAATATATCTTTAAATTATTTTGGATTTTTGGGCTAATATTAAAGTACCGTCGAAGTAGATTTCTGTAGATAGCAAATGACAAATGTCATATTTGACATTTCAATTTTGTTCTACTACATTTTTGACACTTCACTACACAAAACAAAACAAAGTATAAGTGCGGTTTCAAAAGATAGAAATAGTATGACTATTAGGTTACATTACGAACAACGAGTTCTTATAAAGTCTTACCTTTTATTATTCATAACAGTGAGTAGGCGGAGCGGGTGCACCTATAAATCCGGGTACATTCACTAAATCATCGTTTGCAAACTCCCGAAAGAATGTATGCGCCGGGTTTATAGTAGATGTCTCCGCATTCTCATAATTTACATCTGTATCTATTTTCCTTTTGCAAAATGGAATTTTTAATATTATTTCTTCGGTTTGTTGAATTGGTATCTTTAACCTGTTCTTCGACATAATTAAAATTTTACAATGTAGTCATATTTCTCAATTAGCTATCATTGATTTAATTAATAAAAAGTACAAGTAGAAAAAATTAACTTCGCTACCATACGTTTAGCGAAAGTAACATTCTATTATCATCATCAACACCATCCCATCAACCTCTACCGTCCGACTGCTGGATATAGGCCTATGACAAGATAAAGAAAGTAAAGAAAGAAAGAAACTTTATTATTTGTGATGTGTACACCTACTAGATTAGCCACAATATTTTTTCCTTTGCTGACCATATCTACACCTGTAAATTATATTTATCT
>DWMG01005323.1:0-10280 GCA_018244855.1 Elbella merops | reverse complement strand
CTTCTCCGACCACTCTTCGGCAAGAATTTTCGGTCGATCAAATTCGGTCTTTAACTATAAGAATAGACACTGAAGATATTACACTGAAACTGCACATACAAAAAGAACATGTAAGGCGAAAAAACTAGCGTCAACAAATAAAGTTGAAACAAAGAATAGTCAAAACTATCTTAGCAGAAGTATGAAAATATAATATGAACAAAACAAGAATAAAGCATTATATGAAATGGAGTAGGGTATACATAAGCGGCGCTATCCTCCATCCGTTTACTTCTTATTTATAAATGAATGTCTGAACACACAGCTACATCACCTTGAGCAATGAAACATGGTAGCGTCAGCAAAAAAATGCGCGATGGGAGTTTTATTTAAATTTATTGAATATCCTTGTTCTACGCGACCATATAACAACAGTGTAACCGTTTAAAAGTAGTTCTAAAAAATAGCATTGTATTGTAACTACCTCATAATATAACTTTAATCCTAATTGAGATTTATAGTGATAATAAATAAAACTAGTAGTAGCGGGAGGATAAAATGTACAGGAAATAGTTTTTGAAAATAGTCATCGTTAGGGTTTATTAGGTCATGATATATGATCATGAATGTAATTTTCGCAATTTGTGTTCTTTTATTTGACATTTTATTTGTCATCGGTCTGTTTTATTGTCGATCGAACGAGCGAAAACTAATAAATGGATTTTATCACAATTGGACTTGAACCAAGAATTTGTAGATCAGCAGTCGTGCTTCCAACCACTCGACCAACGAACCAATCAAGGTTCATCATAATGTTAAGTTTTAAAAGAACTAGTGAAACTGTAAACACAAAAAGAAAGTCGAACATTTCTGCACACCGTACAAACAGGCGGTCACTTACAAGTATTGCGCTGGGGCAATAAAAAATATAGGAAACTTGAATACATTACCCGCGACGACGGCGACACGGCCGGTTTACGACACGTCGTGCGACTCGGGGACACGCCGCGCGGACCCGCGCGGATATTGGGAATAGGTTTTGATGTAATAAATGTCGCTTTTTGAAATATTTATCGCCGACGTTTGTGTGAGCTACCGTTTTCGTAATGAAATTTGGCACGTTTCAATTCAGTAGCTAACGGTGGAATATAGAGAAATACAAAAAAAATATCGACACGTTCGAAGGCCGCCTAATTTTTTGACGTTGGCAACACCGATCGCGTACGACGCAGAACTGCATATTGGTTGATTCTGGTTCCACTTCTCCCTCTATATTGTCTTCTTCTCTGCATTTGTTAAGCAAGCGTGTGAAGTAACGAGACCGTCCTTTTTGAGTCGATAAAGAGAAAACCATTAACAGGTTGACCATTATGACCAGACTTTAACGCCCTAATTATCTCCTATGCATATTTAATTAAACAAAGTTTGTCTAACCTGAACAATGGCACAGAACTATCCCATATGTTCCACAGTGCACAAATCTTAACAGGTTAGGTATACAGCGACCTGGACAGTGAGAATTTGGGTCCTTCTTTCGCTCAAACGCTCCAAACCAAAACCCTTTCTAACGGATCTGCTGCGCGAGTTCAACCAAAGGAATTGACAAACACTTAATAGTGACATTAATAACGTATGGGCTTCTAGATACATTTACGTATATTTAATCCGTCTTCCGTCATAAAACCGACAGCGCGCGTCAGTAGACAAGGGAGGAGCGGGGGTAGGGGAGTTGTTGAAGGTGGGGGGGAGTGTTGGACGAATATTGAAAATGACACGGAGCGAGTTCGACATCGTAAAAAGCCACACGTTTAAAATGACGCCTTCGGAGAATTTATCGCCGCGGCCCGCGCGATATACGAGACGCAGGCGACATAACTCATCTAAGCTAATACGCTTTTACTTTATTGAGGCAAATTGTGTACTGAATTATGTATGGATGTTTGTTATGTACATGGCTAATATATTTTTGTCTTTTGCACGTGTACCGCGAGGTGCGATAACAGTGCCGCTGAGACTCTACGTAATAAGAATAGTGTTACTTAATATATAATCGCGCCTGTATTTCCTCACAGGGGCAGGCACACGAGCGTAGTACTGGTACGTTTCACTTGTTAAAAGGTAAACAGACCGTTACTGACAAACAGTAGAAAGTCACAAATAAATACTGACTCGAAAAGCTTTTGCCACTTTATGAAGTGAGCATTATAGTTTTAAGAAGAATTTACAGTTCCTTGGTTCACATATCAGCCTCCCACTCCGGAGTTCTTGGTCGAAACCCCGTCCCGAAAAGCTGGCTACAAATATTGTTTATTTTAAAGATCAAATATCACTCTCTAAGTCTCTCTCGAAGAAACACAAAGACCGTTGGTTTTTGGAAATATTTAGATTGCCTAATACATGAGAAGTCTGTCAGAACGCACTTGGCCAATATGGTACACTATTTCCTTAACTATTCTCATTTCAAAAGATTTTATTTCAAAGTGAAACTGTTTTTTTTTATCGTTTTCATCATTCCATTGCTGGACATAGGTTTTCTACGACAATGAGAAGGTTAAGGTCGACAGTGGAACGATAAACAAAAACATTCCATACTGATTAATTTTTATTTCAACTCATTTTCATTTAGGATATAAATAATATTTATTAACGAAATAAACAGAAATAGATATATACACGCATGGGTTCCACAGACATGTTACATAACCAAATCCTTAATATGACTTGTGTACTGTTTAAAATCAATCAGCCACATAGACATAGCTCTCGAGGACAGCGCATATCGTTGCGGTCTTATTATATCTGCCAACCACAACGCTCAAGTAATGCAAGCATCACTTATAGCTTCATGAATAATCGTAGATGCGGTACCACCACACCCGAATACTGAACACCAAAAGCCGCATTGAATGCAAAACAATCCATTATTAAATCATACTGTTATGTAATGACAAATATATAATTGTGTATCAGTTGTATCTTGTTTAATATAAAACCAGCTACAAATAAGATCTCTGTTGTACATATGCCAGTAATATACGAGAAACCACCAATATAAGCAGAGAGCAAAGTAATAAACAACATTGTGTTATAACGCAACAATCGCATGCCTTATCTCAATCAGTCAGATGACTTGCACGTCACTGGGCCGAGGGTCGATGACGATAGCGGCTCCGCTTGGGGTCCAAATGATCTACGGCCATATGTTGCTAGTTTTACGGTTAATCGATTAATTAGATATAATGTCAATTGGTCGTGATAATACGGATAAGGGTGGGAGAGAAAATGAGCACAGAGAAGTAATAATCGAAATAGCTCTGTATCTGGAGATTAGCAGCGTCATCGTGCCACAACTACTCGTGACATTGCTCTTCTATTAATAGTCACTGATTCTATATAGCAAGTAATTCGCGTCTTTGATTAAAATATAGCTTCAGCTCTATCATTATTTTCAGGTAAAAATATGAAGAACATCGCATTGGTTGTTGGAATTGCAAATATTGCGATTGATTTTATTTCTACAATCTTTCTTTCAGGTTAGATGACAATTTAATTCTTAGGTCGTATAAAATTAAAGATAATACTAACGGGAAAAGAAAATGTTCATAAATATTTTTATCTCTTTTCATTAATGGCATCCCACAAAGTAATACATTATACTACAAGGTAATTGTTTATGAAATACATGTGTACGAACGTGTAGTCGGAAAAGATTTCTAGTTACTTTTAATGGTAAATACACTACAGAATATGGTAATTTACTTAAACATTTAACATGTCACAAACCACTTAGTGACATGTGGTCGTGTCGGAATCGTCCCCTAAACTTTCTTCGATTTGCAAGTCATTCAATTGATTATGACAGTTTGTTATTTATTGTACCGTGAAATATAATTTAAATTGTTATTGTAAAGACCCTCCTTGGCGGTTGCGTCACCGACGTCGGATAAACGAAACGGGATTGCTTATAACATGTGGTTCATATGCCAATACATGTTATAATTATTCATGATGCTTCTGACGGAACTCCGTGAAGCTTTGTAATTGTCGAGTGACCTGGAAACAGTTAATGCTGAAGGACATTGTGAACAATGAATAATTTTAATATATAATGGCAAAGAGTATTTAGATTGCTTTACAGTTGGAAAGAGACACGTGTATTGAGATGGCAATAATTTGCAGCCGAATGCTAAATGTTGCTTGTAACCGGTGATTAAATGCAGTTTTATACAAGGCTCGATCGCATGTACGAATAACAGACGAATCCCCCAAACTAAAAGTCAACACATTGTTAACTGTCAGCGACCTCGTTTTATCGGACCATTTACTACCTTCCATTATTTTCATGGTGGCCATAAAACGTGGCATAAAAATCAGCACAATAACTCATGCCGCGTTTTTGCACTGGAACACTACGGGATGACAGGACGTGGTGGGGACAATGGGTTTTTAATGTATGGTTTTTAATTAATTTTTATATGTTCTTTCCATATTTCAAGCTATTCTTCTGGACTATAGCAGCCCATTTTAATACGTTCCTGTGGTGAAGCGTGTGTCTATCTGCATCTAGTTTTGTTGTTTTAAACTATTCTTAGTAATTATTAGATTTAGAGGCTTGTTTGTGGATAATTTAGGCGAGTTTGGACCTGTGATTTATTTTAGGTAGAATTTAAATCCTACTTTCATTTTACACCTCAATACTCGGCCTCTATACTTTTTAGCTACATATATCTTTGAAATGACGATCTAATGACGGTTATTGTTTAATACAAAACTACTAAATATACTTTAAAATAATAAGATTTTATTGGTGAAAATGAAACAAAAAAATCATTCGCTCCGAGGCGTTTATAATTTCCATCAACAATTAACAAGTCGATTTTGAATCGACACCTCCTGAACATCAGAACCCGCTCAAACTAACAGAAGAACTGTCATCAGTGAACTTCGTTTGATACAAAATGTAATTTAAAACGCATTATTTCAAAGTCAACGTTCAAAGTTTCCGACCAATATCCGAAACATTGTACAATATTTCTGTGGCGAAACTTTCCGAATCGACAAACTCGCAAAACAAGCGAATTTGTGAAACTCTTTCATTAGCTTCCATTACCGTCAATATCATTTGAACGGCGAAATTTCGTCGAATTATTACTTTATTAACACCGACCAAATACTTGTCTCGGTTACCTTGCCTCTATAGTCAACATTGGACAAAACAAGCAATAATTCTCATTAGGTATACACAACAATATTTTCTTATTCATCTTTCTCGCTTTATTCTCGCCAAAATACTGTCTGGTAGACATCGCTATTTACTATTTAGCTAAAAGGCTTTTCCTGCAATATATCATATTCTAACAAGTCACATGTTTAGTGAGCAATGAATATTATTATTATTAGTTTATTACACATGATAGCCAACGCCACATTTTGAACATCGCCATTTTTGTTGATTGAATATCTTCCATTTTCTCTCCTAGTGCTTCGTTAATAGTGTTAGGCGTGTCAGTGTTAATTGAAATTTTCCGTTGAATATCGTGATGAGATTAGTGCGTAAAGAAACGTCTCTTCACATTGCTTGAGTCCACTTTTGACAAACCTATTTTAAACAATTCCCTATTTAAGATTCCATATCCAGTTCCGTAGCTACAACATTAAAATTTCTTTCACAACGTGCAAAATTGTCTTTACCTAAAACCTACATCCCTTTACATACAGGGACTAAGATGACAATTATAAATCTCATACCCTTATAATTACATTAGCAAGCCAATCGTGGATCCCCATGTCGCTCGGACGAAATGACTACGTATTCATAAATCCGTAGGTCTCCCACTGCTAGGTCGACCCCCTCGCTGATTAGATCCGCACAATTACAAAAGAACAGCTCAATCAATCAATCCTGTTAACTGTTATGACGGGGCATTTTTGACCCACTATCAGGGAACACGTGACGTTCTCGATGTAACGTAAGCTGAGATTCAACGGATGTTGTTCGAGATTATTGCAATTTGTCTCGTAAGTTCATTCAGCGAAAGTTACTTATGTGAGTACTCAGGCGGGTTTCTAAGAAAATCAGTGCTGCGGCGAGCTCACGGCGAAATGCTGCGTGCATATTTCTCGACATCGTGACTCATGCGAACATACGGATAAAATATTTTAGAAAAGAATGATTTATACATACTATTTTTCAAGTACTGTATTATTACTAATTACTGTGTATTTATTACGTTTGTGTGGGTCATGAGTGTGGAAAAAATATCATTGTGACTGAAAAGTTTTTGATAAATCAAAAATTTAATAAAATTTCAAAATTGTTGGGTACTTTTTCTATAGAAGTAGATGATCATATCATGACCGAACGACCTGACCAACATGTTCACGCGCAGACGACGCGGCCAATTGCCGGGAGTCGGGGCCCCGCCTAATCGCGCGCCACGCGTACGTTATAAAAAAGTTAATGTACTGTTCGGCTCGCTGTCTTACCAATATTAAATGGAGTACGTTACGAAGCTCTGATTTTTTTATTTTAAACTATCCAACACAACATACACATATTTTGAGTTTACAGCGCAAAGGCAATCTTTACAGCATTTTTTAAAATATGATAGGATATGATTTAGCTGCGATCTCGTGATATGGAAAGCGGAAATGCGTCAAGTGGTGTAGGTAATATGTGTCCGAAAACAGATAGACGCCTGTATGTCATTCTACTCCTTGGCCGTCCAGATACAAAACGTGGAACAAAATCGGTTTTTTTCTGGCAATTGGGACATCTAAGAGATAAGGGTGGTATCCCGTCGCGCGCCTGGATGTTCGCTGTTGGTGGGGGAACAAGTGCCAAATGAAATAAACTAGAACGCGATAATAAATACGAATACCTTTCATGCGACTGTTATTATTACAAATATTCATTCAAAGTGTCTGTGTAAACGAATTATAGTATATTTGGAGGTTGTGCATAACCCTTTGTGCAGGGTACATTCGTATCGTCGTTGACGTTTTCTCGTTTTAATATAATTTAGGAAGTATTATTTAACATGAGATGGATATATCTATAGCCGGCCCTGCCCAGTTACTTTACATTCGAACTTAATATTTATAATCTGGAAGCACTTTCTAATAAACATTCATCAACAGCCGAATTTTCAAAAAACATTTATACATTGTATTATTTTTATTTATGCGTCACTTCGAGAAAATACATACATATTTATATCTGTATATTTACACAAATTGGCGACGGCACTGCCGTGCCCCCGAATTCAATTGAACTGTCCACCCGTACATAATAATTCGATATTATTTCAGCCGGATTCATTAATATTACACAGAGCTATTGGATATGCAAAAACTTTACCAGTGAACGTTAATTTTTGGTGGAATAACATTTTACGGAAATGATTACCGATTCGTATGATGGCAACATTGATTGTATTATCTGCCATGTGTTTATACAGGCAATACCGTATGAGTTTCCTTTGATTAAATATGTCGCGCTGTTTGATTTTAAAAAAACTTTACATATATTAAGTATTAAGATTGTATATCACCCGCTATAACATAACTCGCCAAAGTTCAAGGCAGTTTTGTAGTGGGACAAAAACATGCACCCGAAGTATTTTGAAGAGTTTTATGTAGAATAATATGCAAAACGAATGTTGATGGACATAGGTGCTGAAGGAGGCCAGCGATCATCTATGTCGCCCAAATAAGCCAGGCACTGGCTTATGGGGGAATCACAAGTCTTTAAAAAAAAAAATAAAAAAAAAATAAAACCGGCGTACATACATATATGATAGTGATGAATATAGAAGAATCATAGCAGGTTTGTAAGGATAGATATTTTAGGAACTCTGTGCTCTCTGCCTACCCCTGGCGTGAGGATAACAATGATGTTACATTTGTGGATCTAATATAGCTGTGGGGTAAACGCCCACTAAATGATCCGTACCTTGTTTCCATCATTCCGTCGTCAATTCAATCGCTTTTCGATTACACGTCAGTACCACGCAACGCTGTGAAGGCCGATACTGCAACAATACCTACCTATGGCTTTACTAAATTACTATTTTAATGTATAAATGTCTATTTAAATTCAACTGTATTCAATTATTGTGAATAATTAACGAGCTGAAGATCGAGCTCAGTGGCGTGCTACTGGAGTGGCCTGCGGCCAGAAGCGGCTGGAAGTAGGCTGATGATGATGACAATGATGAACAATGATGACCAAACATGATAAACAATGCCTACATACAATGGTATAACAAAAATAATCGTATTGTTATCTCTATGTCCACAGTACTCTCCATTTTAGGTTCAATTAATATAACATTACATCAAGCAGAGTTTAGTACACTCTCACGTTTCACAAGCTCTGCTATACATACTACTATGGAATAGTTGGTGAGCCTATTGCCATACACCAGACACATATCGAGACTCCGGGCCACTACCGGACATTTCGACAAAATAATCTAAGTTACAAAAATCCAATAGCACCCGGCCCAGGATTTGAATCCGAGACCTCTCCGATTAGCAGTCACGCTTGCAACCACTCCGCCAACGAAGCAGTCAAGGTTAAAATAAAGATATAAAAATAGAGTATGTACATGAATGCGTTTCAATTCACACAATACATAGAACTTAAAAAGAAAAAAACTTATTTATAAAAAGAAAAAACAAAAAAAAAAAAATATTTTCTAAGATGTGTGAAGTCTGCCAACCCGCACTTGGCTAGCGTGGCAGACTATGACCTTAACCCTCTCAATATGAGAGGAGACCCGTATTCCAAGAGTGGAATTGTAATGGGTTGGAAAAAAAAAAGAAAAAAAAAATACATAGAACCGTGTCCGACGACCGAATTTAAAAATACTTGACACACGTCATACAAAACGTACGTGCCCATACAGGTACTTAATTCGTGAGTCATTTCCTTCGCGATATAATAGAGTCAACATTGATAAGGTTACTATTATTATTATTACGGCAAATATGGTACCGCCATGATTCATTTACTATTAGTTTCACATATGTAATGTTTACAATGAAATCACTGATGAAATATTCTCCAAATGATTGAAATACGTAATATTTTACAATCAAGTAACTGCTCAGACATTCTGTAAACATTTGACATCACGGTTTAAATATTTTCTAAAAGAAAGCCAAATAGCGAACTATTATATTAAAGAGAACACTGTAATAACGACTAGTGTCTATCTAATAGGTGTTTCATATTCTCAAAAGAATAAATTGTTGTCTGAATGAATAAAAAATATCACTGTTTATTTACACCTTATTATTTGTGAATTTGGGAAAATTGATAAAATATATCATAAGAACTTCATTTTGGTTAGATTAATATAAAAGTCTAGAGAAAAGCACTACGCAATGATACCTAATTGAGAGCGTAGGAGTGATACAGAGTGGAGGTAAAAGGGAGAGAGCTCAACGAAACTAATTGAAATGACAGGTAGCTCGGAAACGCTGTTTTTAACATGATTATATTTATTATTAACTTTAATCGGGACTACAGCATCGAAGCTACAATATTACTTTAATTATAAACCCACGGTAAATATCTTTAATTACTGAAGCCTATTTTGCGTTTCGTATTTCTATTAAATGTCCAGTATTTTTAGTTTACTCGGAGTCTGCATTTGTGCTCGGTGTACGGCAATAGGCTCACTATCTATTCTACCATGGGACGTAAACGTATCTGGTGAAACGTGGAGTGTACTACACTCCTCTGCCTACCCATTTGGAGACTACAGGGGTGATGTTACGTTACGTCCAGTCTTTCAATACGCTTATTAACAACTCTCCTTTCCCAGTCTCGGGCACGGATATCATCTCAGATTGGTCACAGCTAAAGCCGGAGACTATCACGCTAGCCAAGTGCAAATGCTGGTAGAGTTCATGTATCTTACAGAACACTGCAGAGAACCTAGGTGTAAGTAAAGACAAGTCTAACTGCTACGACTTTTCTTCTTCTTCTTTAAGTGATTCACCAACATGGCTGTCAATTCCGCAAACTTCCCGCGGTCTTTCACCAGGTGGAATAGTTGGGCTGCTTTAGCTATTTCTGTTCACTCCCTAATGTTTTTTCTAATTACTACCAACTACTACGAGCAAAGGTAACTTTGGAGGTGATTAGAAAAGAACATTGATGTAGAAGGAACTACATACCTTGGTGTCGAGGGTATCTTAAATAAATCCCGTCCAGAAGCACCAAGAACTAAGAACGAATAATATTAATAGAAGATAAAATCTCGTATGATATTATTATTTATATTATT
>DWMG01005322.1:0-10280 GCA_018244855.1 Elbella merops | reverse complement strand
TTGCGTATTTTTTTTTAAGTAATTGATAATTTTGGTAACTTACATAAATTAAGTCCTTTCAGTCTGTTATAAAACCATGCCTTATGTTTAGAGTGAGCGTACAAAATGTGCTTAAAAATATATTGTCTGCGTCAACCAATATTACTTATGAGACACCCCAGTAATTCATTTTGCGTTTAAACACCAGAAATACTAACATTCGGTCTGGATGCCAATCGAGCCCACTGAACCAGCAGCCAGTCGAGATTGGACGGTCATCTAGATTGGATGTTCACCCGCAGTGAACACTTGACTTTGAGGGGCGGTCTTGCGTAAATTTGCGTTATTGAGAAACCACGTATTATTTTAACAGTGTACTCACTAAAGTTTACGAATCTATCAAAAATATCTTTAGAGGAACAAAGTTGTTTGACTTAAGATGTTCAACCACTTTCACTAATTAAGATTAAGGTATAAATAAACAAGCATATACATATATTTATGATCCTGGAAGCTAGGTTTGCTCTATACTGTTCTGCCTACCTCTTCTGTGAAATCAGCCGTGGGGACACCTTATGCTAATTTCTTCATACCACTGTGCAGGACTTATAATGTATAAAAATAATGATTACTATACAACCATGTATTTTTAAATATGTTGAAGAGTCAAAACACATTATTATCATCAGAGAGGAATAAAGTTTGAGTCTATGTAGGAAAATTGATGTTTCATATATTTCCTGTCGGACCCTTCACAGCTTCGTACGTGGAGAATTATTAACATTCTCTTTGGAAATTAATGCCGAGTGACCGAAATTATATAATAAAAATTTTCCGAATGAAAAACTTAATTTTGTAATATTAAAAATAATAATATAATACAAGAGAAATGAAGCATTATTAAAGTCACGACTCGTAGATTTATTTATTAAACGTTTGTTATAATAAGTATAATGATGAAATAAATGAGATTTTTTTTAAATAGGATATCTTCCTTTGTTGGAGTGAGTCGCTCTAGCAATAAGAAGTCCTATCACCATCATCTACCAAGCGTATTACTTCCACTTGGCAAAAGTAATTATTTCTGGAGAACATCAGGAAGATGTCTATTTTATTCATAATTACGTAACGCTTGTTTACTGGATATAAAACACGCATTTTTCCTGAAATCGAACCCGAAATCAGGTTGGAGGATCAGTTCTCAACTACCGATAACTCTATTTGACATCTATATTAATATAAATATTACGCACAAAGATGAGTGTGAGATAAGGAATGGAGAAAGTTTATATAGAGATGGAATGCGGGGAGTCAAAGATTTACTTGTATATATATACATAATATCTGTAACGAAAGCGTTAAAATAAAATTTATAAAACATTATTTGTTAACTTCCATATTGTCAAGTGCAAATACACAATAGTCTTTGGTCAAGCAGTAACATAGATTAAAGATACATCGAGTTATTATACCTACTCTTTGAAATTAAATCGAAATTAACAATTACGGTCAAGTTTCAACCAGAGCTGGAATACTTGTGATTACAAAACATATTTGCATTATATATTAACGATATGTAAAACGCAATAAATGTATACATACGTTAATAACAAGATGATAGATGTTTGAGTAGCATTGACCGATTTAAGCTAACGTCGCTACTGGCCGCCGAGCGTGCACTAACTGCGACCCATGGTTCCGTATATATACGTACAATACAATGAAGAAAGTGGTTCGTTGAAGAAAAACGTCAGGTTTTTAAAGATATACATAACAAAAAAAACGTAACATCACGCTTATAATCCCCGAAGAGGTAGGCAGAAGAGTGCAGTACACTCCCACGTTTCACCAGTTAAGTTTACGTCCCATGGAATAGGTGGTGAGCCTATTGCCATACACCGGGCACAGATTCAGACTCCGAGTCACTACTAGAAATTCTAAATTTAAAAAATCCAATAGTACCCGACCCGGGATTTGAACCCAAAACGTCTCGATCGGCAGTCACGCTTGCGCGCGCGTCTTAATCACTCGATCAATGAGGCGGTCATAAAAGGCGCTTTGAAGATATAATAGGCTCATTTTAATAATATATCTCAAATGACATACATTTTAATATATGGGAGTACTTTCCTTAGAAATTCTTTCCTTCCTTATAATTTCCTTCCAGATGTATGTTTTGTAATAATACGAATGAGAATGACCTTCATATCGATATATCCATATTGAATGTTTTTCATCACCATTGCAGGAAGTTAGTCATAAAAATCACATTTTTGTAATTAAGAAGACTTAAACCAAATATCCTTCAAAAGGGCTAGAGGTACTGAATCAGCCACTAGCGAAGCCACTAGGCTATCAATGCCACGCAATGTTAGTGTTACATGGACCTAAATGTTAATAAGGAAAGTTACAGAAATGAAATAAATCTCCCCCGCGTCCTTCACTAAGACGGGTGGGAGCACCTGGAGAACCTTGTTATAGATCCAAAATAGAACTACCTGTCAAGCCAGTAGAAAATTCAATCATGTATATATGTATATTCAATCATGCAGGTACTTAAATGTGTTAATAAATTAAGCAACGGAACCCTAATTGCGTTGAAGAGTAAGAAAACCTTGCCAATCGAAGTGCCTTGCTTCATTTGCAGTTGCAGTTTTTGCCGCGATCTTCAACACTGCTCCGTTATTTAACAATAAGTAAATGTGGACAATTTTATATATTTTTTTGTCAACTATGCACATTGTAACAAAGGTCACTGTACAGCAGATACATCTTTATTAATATTATTATTATATCATCACATTTAATACTTTTACGGGGTAGGCGGAGGGTAGCGCATGCCAAATATTCTCACGTATATGAGGTACTTCTACATTCATTACTCTTAACAATTCTCTAAGGACTAGAGGGTCAGTATTGATCTATCATAATCGGATCTTTGATGACTTCGATCGATTATTCCTTCGCCAAGTGTCAAGGAACATACTATGAACTAATGAACGAGTGGTTGTGGGTTCGATGCTCGCTCGAGATTATCGTTCGATAAAAAGCAACTGTATTTATTTTGTGGCCAGATTTAAAATTACTGTCATATGTATATGTGTCTGAACTTACGAATGTATGTATGTATTATATATGTATGTATTAGAAAAAGGATCGTATTATTATTATAAATGTTAACCCATAAATTGTCTTCCTCTTTAAATTATACAAATGACATATACATATGTATATGTATATGAAATGTGGTCGTGTACTACACTTATCTGCCTACCCCTTTACAGGCGTGATTGATTGTTTTTTTTGATGTTACATAAATATATAAATATATTGCATGTGAATATGTATCTTGACTCCAGTTACCTTATGGGGTAGATGCCTTCCACATCCATCACAATACATACTTTATACACTTATAATTCATTGCAAACACATATTAATATACTGTTTTTATTCCAAATACCCATTACTTAAAATATCACCCGAAATTACTTCTTAATATGTTTTCCGAAATATTCAATCGAATATAAACACGAAATATTCAATCGAAAATGTACAAGCACTTAGAACAGATAATTGAATTCATGAAAACATCCGGGCGAATGCGAAATATCTGAAAGTTACAGGATAGGTAGCTGTAATAAGCCAGAGGCCCACGTGTCAGAAGCTAATGCGAGTACAGTCGTCATTGTCTATCCTTCTACCGTCTGCTGTTAGGCACACCTCTCAAAAACCGAATACAGAATTCAGAATACAGAAGCACAAAAAAATCGGAGATTTTTCCGGGGTTCTTTAAGATACGCGTGACAACAGCTTTCCACCAATGCCGGCAACAAATTGGCAATTCCTCTGGTGTTACACATGTCATAGGCGATAGCCACTGATTATTAGGTAACCCGTATGCCGGTTTATAGAGTTAAATTTATGATAACAAAAAACATTTATAAATATTACTTACCAGCAGTCCAGTTACCAACACCACAAAACGCATAATAAACAACAGAGTTAAAATTTGAATAAATATTGCTACACTTGATGAGCGTTTAGCCGCTTATAACGACCTGCGTGTAGTGTTGTTGTCCACAGCACTGCACTGGCCGGCCTGCGCGCGCGCCGCTCGCTGGCAGATAGGCGCCCTGGTGGCCATGGATGATCGTTTTGGGAGTATTACAGGGAAACGATCTCGCTGGGCACAAGGTGCGCATCCTGGGAGATTATTATAGGAAAAGATTTAGTTCGGCAGGACATATTAACGTTTTTCTGATTTGCGACTCCATGATGATTGGTGAAGATACATATCAGTGTTACAATATATATTATGAGGTACGTTAAATACTAGTATAGGTACTTATAAATTGAAAGAGGTCTGCTGTTGTGCGCGCACCACGCTAAAAGTACTGGATAGATTTCTTAGACACTTGATACTTATCTAACATTATTAAAATATCTTCATTAATTTTTAAATTATTAGTGTTGTAAGAAACTATGGTTTTTAACGATTTTTTTAGGATAAGCAAAGTTTATGTTTGCCTTCAATATTATTTGTTCTGTTCTTGGTACCTTATATCTATTGATAATATCATAAACAATACAAATGCGCGGTTATCAGCCAGTCTATATATTATAACCTCTGTGTTACACTTAAGCCTCTTCTCGAATTAAAAAAGATTAAGGCTGCCACACTGTCCCAGTGTTGATATGCAGAATTATCAGACATCAAAAAAACATGATTGTAAACTTTGTGCTCTATACATCATCCCTCGTTGATTTATTTCATCATCATTTTGCTTGATGATAACGCACATAACTTATTTACAATTGTAGAATTAGAACCACAGACCTTCGGAGTGGGAGATGAATCCTTAAATTTGCAGAAATAAATAATGTTGCATCTTCATGATTACCATTTTATTAGGCCTTAATATGGTAGGATATCATATTTTACATGCCTGGATTTCGATTCCCCGCTATTTAAATGTACCTCGCCTGTATGTCTTATCACGCCTTGTACGTGTGGTAGCCTCGTGGAAATGTCTCATTTTTAACAACAAGTATGCGGTCACTACACGAGCGAGGCCTCAGTAACATCGTGATCCGATAGCCAATTAGCTGTGACCACCGTGACCACCCTGGCCACTGCGTGACGATCACCTGGTCCAACATCGTCTCTAGCTTAGAAACTAGTTTCGCTATCGCAAATGATAATGATTTTGGAATTTTTAATACAGTTTATTTGTCGTTAAAAATCGTTAATTAGAAAGATGCTTTATACAATAAATCAGTTATTGGTGATAATATTTACCACTAGCTGTACCGTGACTTTGTATTGGCTATTTCCATTTATTTTTTTGTATGGAAGCCTAAAACTTTTTTAATAAATAAAAATAACCTAAGTCCCTTATTACAACATCAGCTATCTGCCAGTGACAATCCCGACAAAATCGGTTTAGCCGTTGTGGAGACTGGCCAAAGCGAACAGACGAAAATTTTAAATATGGCGTTTTTATTATATGTACAGATACATTATCGCCCATTATCACATATATACACATATCACATATTTACAGATACATTATCACTCAATCTGAAAGGAGATACATACGTATTCAACAGTGGAAGCATAGACCAGGGGTGATAATGATTGATGATGGTCATAACATAAATGAAGCGTGGGTATAAAACAAGCTAGGTTACACAACAAATTTATATTTACAGATTTTAACGTGACATAGCGCTTGTAATTCTCGAAGGGGTAGGCAGAGGAGGTTAGTGCATTCCCACGTTTCGCCAGTTGCCTTTGCGTCCCACAATGGAATAGGTGGTGAGCCTATTGCCATAAGCCGTGCACAGATCCAGACTGCGAGCCACTATTCAATTTCTACTAGAAAATCTTATTACATAAATCTTACTAATCTCAGTACACACTCAAAAATACACACGGTGCCTTTCCATTCCGCGGCATGTCATTTATTCGGATTACCCAACACACGTGTAATTTTTTTTCTATCAATACATACATTTCGACCATCCCACTTGCATATAAATAATACTCTAGCAATTTTATTGGCCATAGCTTTCATTGATCTTGCATTTTATATTTTGCATTCTCTACCCGCCATATGTCAAATGTCAAAAGCGTAATACTTTAGAAACAGCACATTAAACATCCAGACTTATTTAAATGCATGTCGTTTATCAAAATTGATTAGTTTAGTCGCCGGGAGCGAAAAATTGCAAACCGTTAAATGCTTTTAATGAAACAGTTCCGAAACTTTTATCTAATGAATCAGTAAACACGCCAATATATTCACTATATTGTCTGAGAGTGTAGTATTTGAAATTTACTTAATTAAACACTCAAGTAGAATTTATTGCTTTTTCAGTTCATACCAACCAACTTGTAACCTCTATAAATCTAGACAGAATCTGATACACCTGCCTGCCTTTAATATTTAAAAAGATAATATAATAGAAATCTAAGCTCTCCTTCAAAGCCGGCAACGCATTGGCCTCGTGTGTTGCAAATGTCCTCAAGCGACGGTGACAACTTACCATCAGGTAGCCCATTCGCATGATTACTTGGTTTTAATCTCCAAAAAACATAACAAAACACCATCAAAGGCGAACATCTTAGTTTTCAATGCCTCAGCTTTTGTGGCGAGCCTCGAATAGAGCTGGTGTTAAATATTACTTAATACGCTTATAATAAACAAACACATTAAACGGAATAATGATGTCAGTCCTGTTCCTCCAGTCTTATCGTCAATTTAACACACACTAATGAATTATTAATCTATTATCGCCCCTCCCGATCCCTGACGAGGCAGACAGAGATAATCGAATGCCAGATATCACCTTATAGACTAACTAATGGTGTTTTAACCCTAAACTAACTGGATTATCTGACATTAACCGTCCTATTCATACAGCCCTATTCAAGATTGTTCAGAAAGCTTGTTGTAAGTGCCGCCTGGTGGTTTACTAGACTTTTTACTTCAAAAAAACCCTGGCCAATGTAAAACAATAAAATAATAATAGCTATGATTCTCACGCTGCCCCGAACGCCAAATACATTACCCCGGGAATCCTCATAGCAATATAACCCCTCAATACCCAAAAAACTTATTCGAACTCCAACTGCGCAACAACACGCGTGTAATCTGTTCGGAACACGTCCTGCTAATATCGTAGACACTTCCCGGCGAATCCAATAAAAGGAATGATCTTTCAAAGCGATAACTTTTGTTACACGGACAGGATTACGGGAGGGAGCATTTCGAATAAACAGTCGGTATTCTTAAATATTCCTTAGATTAATGTCATAAAGTACTTAGTATTTAAGGACTACGCGAATGTTGATAGATGTAGTTCTATATGTTTGGAGACAAAGTCTCACCTATCTTCACTAAATAGGTCACATACTGGCTGAAGGCGAACTCATAAATCTCCGAAAACGTCGTGCGTGTATGAAAAGAGAAATAATAGAAGAAACATACCAGTCCTGCAAGAATAGAGTTATGTGCCACGAGATGCTCTCTGCCTACACCGCAAGGGACCTGGCATGATGGTATGTATAATTGTAACAATAACACTGATCGGCTAGCGGTTAGAATTTCGTCTATTTCCAGTGGCCAAGGATTATAATCTTGACATGAATCTCGGCCTATAGTAACTACATAACTATCTAAGGTGAATTTTCAAGCTTAAATCCTACTGGCAGTAAGAATTTAAAACATTCTGGGAAAACTTACACACCGCAAAATCTCACACTATGAGATTTATGTAAAATCATTCGACTGGCTCTTGCATAGCATAGCAATTTCATCACTAGAGGAGCCCCGGTTCCCGTGTCCCGTGGCCCGTGTCCAGAAACCCGTAAGAATGGAATAATAAGTAAATGCGTAAATGAGTTAGAAAAAATCTGGTTGTAAGCTAAAATCAAAATATTGTCAATGCCAGATTTTTAGCCGTACCTAACAAGCACCAATTCTACCTTCATATTATAAATTGTCATCATGGCCATAATAACTGTTGAATCAGTTGAATGTAACAAAATATTCAAGGATTAATTATATCGATATAAACACTTCGATGTTAAACATCACTAGGACTGCAAGAAATCAGTTGGACATAAGTATTGGTTCGTTTTCAGTCGCGCTGTAAATGAATCAAGTTTTTGTTTCGCAACGAATTTATGGAGTGATTTCGAATACAAGTAGCGCCATCTGTGGTCAAAAAACGAAAGTTTGCCGCTAGTTTAAAATACTATATAGCATTTTACAGAGTTTGTTGTAACACTAAATAGAACACCGTAAAACTTCTTGTTTTATTCTCTGCTTTTTAACGTAAAAGATATGGAAAACACAATTCTTCAAACATTGGTATTAAAATAAACATGCAAAGAAAGTTTGATCCCTAGTCATGTGTAAACTCTTTTGAGTAGAGTTGTTGATTTTGTTAATAAGGTCTTTAAAATATTTACCATACCAATCTTAATAAAACTGCTGGTTTTTATTTGTAACGACCTTTATTTGAAATTATATTTTAAAAAATTTGAAAAAATAATTGTTACGTGTCTTGTTTAACTGTGACATATTATAAACAATTGATTATATTTTGGCTATTTTATTGACATTAAGTTATGTTTTCATTGACGCTTATTAAAATTTCATTATTAAAATTTCATTTTAATTTATTAATTAGTATATTGTACAATGTACAAATTTCCTGTTGCTCCGAATAATATTCAAACTGAAGTGTCTACTACAAAACCGCCACCTAGTTAGATTATTCGAAATATTAAGAATTCATAGTTGCATAAACATCCAGTAGATGTCTCTGACACCAGTTAAGGCTATCGGTATCGAGTGTACTATAAAATTAATATTAGCAAAAACTATCGTAACGATGTGTAAGTGATTGAAATAATAAATAATATTTTTGTCATTTCTAGTATGTTATTTCAAAGTCTTGAAAGCAAACAAATGAAGTAAGGTAACATTTTCAGAAATGTCAACGTTACGTTGCCATAGAAACTGCTTTCAAACCAAACAAAATATAATTGGATATGTTACGAGAGTTTCAGTTTTCAACATAATGTCCCAAAGGATGAATAAGTTACCGGTAAAAGCCTGGGGGCATTTTGATAGATTTGCTTGCCCGTATAAATTCTGTAAAATTAATAAATTGCGCTCCAAGCCTGTCAAAAAGGTTATAGCTTCGAGAAAACTTGGATTTGACTCTTCAGAAGTGAAAAGTCGTTCTACGGGCATCTTAGATAACAATAAAACACTCCAATATTCTAGGGAAAGGAAATCAACTAGATCCGTTAAAGATTTTGATCATAAAGGGTCCAATATGGATTTCTGTAGAAAGTGTGGTGATAGTGTATCGAAAAACAGAAAAAATAACAATTCAAACTATACGTCGAATGCCTTGGATAGTTTTACTCATAATATAGAAACCCAAGTGGCTATTGACAAAGAGAGGAGTAAAACTAAAACACAACAAAATAAATCAATTAAAGTGATTCAAGAGTATTACAAAAATGAAAATTTTAAGCCCTCAACTTCATCAGTGAAGGATTTCAAATCCAAAACTAAGAATAAGTACTTAAAACCCGTTGAAGAAAAAAATAAGGATCAGGGAAAATTGGAAAACTCAGCAGATCCTATTTATGAAATATATCCTGAATCAACAGAAGAGATTGGTTATTTAGATCCTGAGGATAGTAAAAGCATTGAGGATTTAAAAGAATTCCGTAAAAAGAATTACTTTGAATGTCATTCAGCTAAATCAAGAATATCTAATAAAGGAAGTGTTACAAGCTTAAACAATCACAAATGTACATACAGATTTTATTTAAATGATAGGCTGTTTCCTGTGCCATTACAGACAGACCACCATGATAGCATCAGATGTGTTGAATGCCACCTACCTATAGATGATATAAATTCAAATTCAGAACACTCCATCAATGGTACTGTTCAAACAAAGGTTAAAATAGGTAATGAGGTGCAAGACACAATCATAATGTTGCCAGTTAAAAAACCATTGATTGTTCAACAGAAAAAGAGATTTAAAAATAATAGGGAAAATGATGTTTTGTACTTTGGGGTTGTTAAATTGAATTATGACGGTGATTCTATGTTCAGTAGAACTGTCCCATGTGATTCTCTGGCATTAAAATATCAGAAGGGCTACAAATTATTTGTTGATGACCATAGATATCAATATGAAAAAATTCATGAAGATGATGTGATCATTAACTGATGTTCCCAAGATTATGTCATTATACGTAA
>DWMG01005321.1:0-10281 GCA_018244855.1 Elbella merops | reverse complement strand
CAGGCGTAGCGAGCCAGGGAGTTCCAAATCATCGGTGAGATGTACTTGCTAATTGTTCAACAGACAGAAAACACTATTCATGTTTTAGTATACTTTTTCAAAGTTTTTACATATTAGTATATAAATATTTGCGTGATGTTCTGACATTCCACGCACTCTATATGTATTAAAATTTTAGAGCTACCGCTACTGCGACGGAGACGACGACTCTGATGATGACGTCAACGAGGAGTCTTGGTGCACTTGCCTCTCTTCTCACGAGGTGAGATAAGTAACCTTGCACTTTACATAATGCTTTTGGAATATGTACATAGTGTTGAGGTTTTGTAATTACATTTCTTACCAATAACAGTCAAATATACTATATATCATTATTGTTATTTATACAAACAGAGGCGCATTTTTTGTTATTTCTAATATTGTTATCTGTACCTAAAATTACAACTGATATTGTTCCACAGCCATCCGTTGCTACAAAATATTAAACACTGACAATTCGCCTGCACAGATAACCTTTAACATTTACGTTACAAATGGCCCAGTTAAACATATATTTTTATTGACCTACATGTATTTTTGTGTGTGTATATATGTATATATGTGTGTGCGTGTGTGTGGCATTATATCAATATGTGGTATTGTACACCAATAGAACGTTTTAATGTGAATAAATATGATTTAATTTCAATACGTATTTAATATCAAGTGATGACAAAAGCAGGACACGCCGTTTTATGAGAACGGCCTTGTTTTGAATGAGTTAAATTGTCAAGAGAGCCATATTTAAATTGTAACGTTATGTTCAGTTCATAGACCCCTAAATTTGCGGACATGTGGCTGATGCGCATGAGTAGGTCTACGCGGAGACATCTGCGAATATCATATTGCGCGCAAGCAAGATGCGCCCTGGCAATATTATAATTTGAATGCACCTTTGTAATTCATTTTTGACTATTTTATTATTCTATAGTTAACAATTGTCTGGTATTACACCCAAGTTGTTCCTTACGGTCATATTTTAATTTTAATTTTCTTTCATATTCTGTAATCACATACTTTTTTTATTACTACATAATAATATTACCTATATAAATTATTACTTGACATAATTTGCGTCAAAATTACGTAACTTTCAAATATGTTATTAAATTGTTTACTCATTATTTAAAAAAATGTTAGTAATATTGGACCATGTTATGAAACTACGATTAAACGTACTATTACATAGCATTTTAGAGTTGCGTGAAAAATTTCGTGTAGTATATAAAGTGGCGATATTGGCGATGGCCACTTTATATTAATATCACGTTGCGTGTACAAAGTACGACTCGCACTAGATCTGCTATATATTAGCAGTTGTCTCCGTATTGCTAGCTCAATAGCTGCTCATTGGCCGCCGGCAACGTGCATCTCGGGATCATTTGGAAACAAACGCAAATAAAATAAAAATAAATAAAATATATATTTTGGGTCAATGAAAAGTATAAGTATATGTACCTGGTGCGCCAGCGAGGTCGCCAACTATTATAAGAGGATGTTGTCAACTAAGTTTTCGTTGCAGGACGACGATGAGGAGGACGAGCCGGAACCGGATGAAAGGTTATGGGTGAGTGAATGTTTGTTTTGGTTAATAATTTATCGTATTTTAAACCGCTCCTTGTTTTTTAATTTTTTAATTTTTATTTTCGATTGTCACCACTGCCTGCTGTGACTATGTGAATGTTTTTATGTGGAATAGTCGCTTTGCTGGTCCTAATTATATTATTGTTGTTTATTATAGGTACCTCAGTTCCTCCGAAACAAGTCTGAAGTTTTACGAGATCTGGTCCGAACTGATTAGATCCACTTATAGCGAATATTTGCTCTATAGAATTAATATAAACCAGATTTTAGAATATTGATTAGTATTATAATGCAAAATGTTTTAGAATATTCCGAATACCATTCAAAAATGATATGTTTGTAAAAATAAATATCGAGCTATGTCCTAGTTGCATTCTCAGCAGTCTTTTTATACAAAAGTAATGACAATGTAGATAGTGTACTGACCAATTAGCTTGGATTAGTAATTAAGCGCGTTAGATCAATCTATCTTATGAAGTCTATCTTATGAAGAGCTCCCGGAATATGTTTGAGTTTATTAAGGACGAAGATCACGTGGCTTTTTGAGACATTTCTGTGTCAGCACACCAGCAACATGTTTAATAGATTACTTTTATAAAGTTATTTCGTCTAGCGTGAATTATTACAAACCGTAAATCGTCTTCCTAAGTTACATGTTAACCGTAATGTTGTGGAGAAACTTTTGGATATTTTCTTTGTAGCTTCCTTTTTAAATCGACTTTATAATGTTCAGCCAGTTCAGTTTTTTACTTGCGAGCATACACTTATCTTACAACATCGCACTCGCGCGAACTTCGGAACGGCTGGTTATATCGCGTATAACGTATAACGTAGGTTGATGGCTGTTTATTTTTACGACCTAGTAAATCTGACATCCCCGTAAAAGTGCATTCTCTAATTTTACTTTCTATTTAGTGCCTTGTAAGTCAAGTCCATAGCACTGTTGCTAAACGCAACAATTGTTTCAGAGAAAAAGACGTTACGAGCCGCCACCGCCACAGTGCGCCAAGAGATTCCGGCCCGACGGCTCGATGATCATCAATGATCTGTGGAGCAACCCTCCCGCGGGACAGGTCAACATGCCCGGCTCGCCCGAGTTGCGCCAGTGGCTCAATAGGTACGACGAATCACTATTTGTTTTGTTTCATTTTCATTAAGTATTTAAACATTGGAATTTGACAGTTATTACGCTGCTCCAGTAAGAATTGGTGGCTGCTGCTTGGAATGTTGCTTGTAGAAAATTGTGTGGGAGGAGGAAAATTTTTAAGAGTATGGAATTGTTTTCATCTATAGGGAACTGGTTATGAATCCATACTTTCATTGAAGCTATTTAATGCTTATACAAATCTAAGAGTCCACTCCATGTAAGGACGAATCAATAAAATGTGCTTGATATGGATTGGTTATAGTGTTTATAATGTGTATAACATGTATTGTATATTGAATTGAATGTTATTTATGTATGTACGTATAAGTAGTGTAAATAATTTTTCGTTTTTCTAGGTATAGTTACGGCCCCCTTAAGGTAGTCACATGGACCACACGGGGTCCGCGCAGTCCTGGTTAACACACGCTGGTTTAGCCGGTGACACGCTATACGATCAAACATGAAAACTTGTGTTTCTGTAGAGATAGTGTTACCAATTAGTAGTAGTAGTGGTAGTAGTGTGATTAATAAAGTTGATTTAACACAAACTTGTATATCACTTGAATGGCATCGCACCTACATATGTATAAGACAGTCGCGTGGTACGTCCGGCGCAGTGCCAAACGCGGGGACGACGTGATAATTGCACAATTACTGATATCGTCCTCCATTATCTAGCAACGATGCGTCCGACTGTCCGTCGACCATGCGCTGCGTGGACACGAAGTGTTAATTGACTTAAACATTGCTTATTATATGCAACGGAAGCGACAGTGAATGACTTTAAGTCTAATTAACAGTCGCACCACCCATTATAAGGTATCATAGAAGGAAGTGAACATTGACAATATATAGAGAGGAAAAACTGGTTTCGTCATTCTCTATACAATAATAAGTCGCGCAAAATGGGTCAGTTGTGAGTGTGGCCGTACGTTTTGCAAGAAAAAGTTTGTGCTGCAGCGACAATAGGACCCCTCACTAAAAATGTTGCTGTCTTTCATATGAGCTATCCATTATCTGTTTTCATTCCATTCACTCATTTTAGAAATGCAAGATTTATGAAGTCTATTAAAAACTGCGATGTTCGGGCGGCTGCGGTGTCTTTATGTGGATTGCGCGACTTTTGTCCCCCTATATGTTTGAGAAACTATGTACTTATGAATTCTTTTCTATGAAAGTTAACGAATTTGTATCTTTAAACTTCTTACACATTATGTTAGAATTTGCCCAGAATTATTCGGTGATATAATATATTAGGAGACGAAGTACACGAAACAAGAACCCAGTTTCTTCCGGATTCGGCCTTATGTTACTAATTCTATTGTCACAATATTGTATGCGACTTGGTCACAAACATCATCAGCTGTCCGATGCAAACAATTATGATTTTGCTTATGGTGTCTATTGTAAAACATTTAACATTTATCACAAGAAAAATAAGCCGGTCTGCTTTTTTACCCCTCATTTTCGCTATTTAATTTGAAACTTTAAATAATCTTGACGATGACCCCGCACTTGCCTTACCTACAGCATATTGATTCATGGAGGCCATACGTATAGGTGCCAAGTAGGTATATCCGCACGCCTAGATATATTCGACGGCTCAGACGGATTTATCAGATTCGAAACGGGAGCGTTCCCGGTCGCATGATTTTAATAACGCCTATTGGAGTTTAAATTCAGGGTATGTTGGGCATTCACTTTAGGCGTGTTTTTATAGAAAACCGTATCCCTTAAAGCGTAAGACATATCCAGCCGCTCCAACCACCGATTTATATATAGCCATCAGCTTTATTTGCCGACTCGACGACCACTTAAACCAATTTGAGAAGTCGATGTGTAATCAAAGTCAATTTATGTCACGCAATGACCGGGTATATATGTGGTTGCAGATTCCAATCGTGGTCGAATGGGGAGAAGATTCAGGCGATAGATGCACTGATCAACCGCTGCGCCGCGAGCCACGTCCGGCATATGATGAAATCGATCGAACCCCTGTTCCAGCGCGACTTTATCTCGCTCTTGCCCAAGGAGTTAGCGCTCACCGTTCTCGGATACTTGCAGCCCAAGGATCTGCTGCGAGCCGCACAAACTTGCCGCTATTGGAGGTAAGTCGGTTATTCGTAATCCTTCCGTGAGATCATGATTGATTTTGATTGCGGTATTAAATTTTTAGTCCCTAGAACCATTTGTCGCATTTATTCCAAGACTGATATATTTTGTAACCACGTAATCGTTAATCAATAACTAAAGTAACAATAATTGAGAAAACTTGATATTACCATGTTTTTTCTGGAGTGTATGAATTATTGAATATCTACCTGTAAATTTTGGGTACCGACATAGTGTTGTAATTCTTGACAATTATTTATTCTAGGCAACCATATAATCTTAATTATCGACCTTATTATAGTTATATTGTCGTATACCGGTTTTCTAGTGTTAAAGGGTGCCGTTTACCGCACTAGTCAAGGGAGTATTGGTGCACTTCTTATATGATAAAGAACATTCTAGAGGTCTCAAGGTACCTATATAAGGTCTATAGGTTTCTTTATAATGCTTTCTTGCATCAATATAGCAAATTACAATTAATTTAAAAAATCACGAGTTCCTAAAATTAGAGATGCGTTATAGGAGTTGAACTCCAGACACTCGGTGGACGAGTGAAATCTAAACCACTTAGCACTAAATATCAAGTGTCTTACTAATAAGGATAGAGCTCATAATCTTCCATTTAAATTTAAGTTTAATAATTTTCTTAGACTGCCTCGTTGGTCGAGTGGTTGCAAGCGCGACTGCCGATCGGGAGATCCTGGGTTCAAATCCCTGGTCGGGTACTATTGGATTTTGCTAATTTATAATTTCTAGTAGTGACTCGGAGTCTGGATGTGTGCCCAGTGTATGGCAATAGGCTCACCTATTCCATTGTGGGACTTAAACGTAACTGGTGAAACGTGGCGGTGTACTACACTCCTCCGCCTACCCCTTCGGGGATTACAGGCGTGGTGGTATTACGTTAATTTTCTTAAAAAATTACACTACAATATAAAGAGATTTAAGATTACAATGCACATTTAACTAAACTACCGTGACATTACATTTTGTATGTTGTCAATTTCTGTCATATTTTTAATGCCTAAGGACACCAGACAACGTAAGATAGCTCAGATAACGCGCGAGATTCTTTGTTCGTCAATACTCGTGGTACTGTCTGTCGTGTTGTACCGTCGCAATCTGTTTATCACCGAATTAACCGAACGTGCGATTCCTGTTACTGATATACACTGTAGCAAGAATTGTACGTTCGGTTGGATACCGAGGCCGGGTCGTATGTCGGGCAGTGCGTGGATGAGATGACTGCCACGCTATTGTTTCCACTCTACCGGCTATGTCATCTCGCACGACATGTGCTACCCATGGTCACTGGATTCCTTGAACCCAGTCAATTTAACGAGGTACGAGCACAACGAACACGTGTTACCGAGGTAGAAACTGGCGTGATGCGTGTTTTTATGTACCTAAAAGCGCACATGTATCTTGATTGAACTAGCCATTTTTTGTGTGTGCAATCCCAACGATTTGGAACGGTCACTGCACTGCATTGCACTGTCTCCAATAAAAACTGATGTCAAATAAAACGGACGCGTCTGAAAAATTCTATGTATATAATGTGGTATGATGAACATACTCCTTCCTTGTGGTTGGAACCTTTCATTTAAAGATCAGCCCTTTTTTATGTGATTATGATGTTTGTTTTGTGTTTGATGTCTAAAGACATGCCCTTATAAATAACTAGTTATCGTATTGATACTCTAGGAACAAGTTCTTAAATACGTATTGTGTAAGATTAGGAAAAGACGATAAATGAATTGAACTTTGACACGAGTGTCAAGTTCCACTTTAGGAAATGTGTTGATAAATTTTATTATTCTGGTAAAATAAGCGCTTATCAATTTGTTGCTCAAGATTCTCCCATATCTATTGTATAAAACTAAAAAAGTAACTCAGTTATCTGCAGAATAAAATTCCCGCAGGCTTTATTATTATTTTTTTTTATTTATTTCGCTTCGTCGCACCCACGACGTATAGTCAACATCCAAGGTTGTCTGGTAGACCATGTCCGTGTTTTGTAATGAATAAACTATATTCGACATGATAACGTACATTTTTGATTATTTTATGGAATTTAGCTACGCAATGCAACAATTTTAGGCCAGTATTGTACCAATATTATATTCATAATGGAGTGAATACAAGCTACGCGCTTTTTCTTCGCGGTGCCAAAGTTACCGCGGCGCTTGATATATGTATAAATTGGTATGTGCGTATGAAAATTACATTAAAAAGAATAACTCGTGGATTGCGTGGAATTAATCTGACGATTACTGGATCGACAATAGCAATATGTAATTAGTTCTCACTCTCCACTAAATGTAGAGAACGAACGCGACATTTTTAGTATATTTTAATTCAAATTCATGATTTTACCTCCTCTTTTAAGTCTGAATAAATAAATAAATGTAAGTTGTACATGTGCGTGTAGGTGACTGTTTATATGCCATGATTATATGGATGAGTTTAAAACATCTTTGACTTTTCAAAATCCATCACTAAATAATTTTTACGTTAAAATTCTAATGTATTTCATTCGGGTGAATAACATGTTGTTGTTTTGATCGCCTATCATTTGGGGTCCCCTAGAGCATAATGTGACACTATCAAAATGCACATAAATGTCCATACATGAAAATATTTTATCACCGGTAAGAGTTCTGTTTCGAAAACATATTAAAAACTTTTTCTAACGCCCCGTATACATTATATATGTTGTCGATAGAAATTATTCGGTTTAGAAATGTATGTGTCCGTATAATATAAATGTATTTATTGTCTGTCTCTGTGTGTTACAGTTTGCAATAAAATAAAGGTTTTGTGTTTTCTATTTCTATTTAATACTTAAAATATTAAGTATATTTTCAATGCTATAAAATCAATATCTGGAACGTTGCAGGTTCCTCGCCGACGACAACTTATTATGGAAGGAGCAGTGCCGGCGCATCGGGCTGACCACGCTGAAGAAGATGCCCCGCTCGCTGCCGCGGTGCGCCAGCCCGTGGAAGGCGGCCTACATGCGCCAGTCGCTCATCCAGGAGAACTGGCTGCACAAGCCGGTGCACAGCCCAATCGTGATGCGAGGCCACGACGACCACGTCATTACCTGTCTCCAATTCTACGGCAACCGCATCCTGAGCGGCAGCGATGACACCACCCTCAAAGTATGGTCCGCCATCACCGGCAAGGTGAGGATCAAAGTGGGATATTGTCGCATTGTAATTTTTGATCCGTTTTATTTATAGACGGCGTTGTTAGATCTGTCCCTAAGGTGGTTAAAAATCTATGGAAATGTGGATATGCCGTTAGTTCATAAGTTTACCTGTCTGTTCTAGTGCAGCATGGCGGAAAATAGCTCGGCCTTTTCCATATTCTAAGTCTATACCAGTTTTCAATTCGAAATTCATAACCCTTACAAAGTATGAAAGAAAAGGCAAGCACTACTTGAAAGTAATATTTTGTCGGTATTGATAATATAATAAAATAATATAATAAAATAATATAAAGAAATAATATAAAACGCGAAGATGTGTTCATGTAGTTAATAGTTCACTTAACACAGGTACATTTTAGTTTTCATTTTTAAATACCAATACTCCATATTATACTATTGTGTTTAAATACTACACTTCAAATTTGCCTTCCTCAAATGATAATTTTTCATTTGATACATGGACATGTGGACCGATGCGTCAATTGCATATGGCCCAATATATGTATCTCATTTCAGTCACGTAACTTTGTGAGTCATAATTTTTTTTAGACCGGGAATTTAATGCTCTTATCTCTTGACATGTTATGCTATCGAGTTTTCATAATTTTACCTAAAATTATTTTATCTCTGGCCGCGCATGACGAAGATGCGACACTATTGTAAATTGTAGATGTGAACATAATAGTTTGGATCCATTGTCGTACATATTATATTTGCAGCTAGTTCTATATGCTCATGTAAGACTTACCAGTAATGGAGCCTATGATAAGCGGAAAACTTGTCATTATCATCACCTATGGATCTTGGTTTATTTCAAATAGAAATATCAAGACAGGCCTTCCACAGCACCCACGATTGTATAGAAAGCACTGGCGTTAATAAAGAAAGTAGGTTTTTAATACGACACAAAAGGTTTTCCTGTTTCATTTACAGTGTCTCCGTACGCTGGTGGGTCACTCTGGCGGAGTGTGGTCCTCGCAGATGGTGGGCGATTTGGTGATCAGTGGTTCGACAGACCGCACGCTGCGCGTATGGAACGCCAAGACTGGCCAGTGCTTGAAAGTGCTAGCTGGTCACACATCCACAGTGCGCTGCATGCATCTACACCAGAACAGGTAGTAATTTGCGATTTGTAAACCCCAAAGGAATTGGGAATAATTTTTCAAGTACAGCTGTACTAATTGAACTAAATTTTTCAATTAAAACACTAAAGTTTATATAATAATTTATCCTAATCTATTTTTAAACTCTCGAAATAAAATTTAATCCAGTATTTAATACGTAACATGTTACAATATTGTCGCTAAAACATATTATCCGACATCGTATATACACTCTCACGTGCACATAATAATACGCCATCACATCTACATATATTAAACAAAACAACACCAGGTGGTAGCAAGTCGATTTATTCCAACGATTAACATTAAAAAGCTTACACTGTTTATTCTATATCACCTTCATCTGTCATATCTCATGATAACGAATAGCGTTTTCTATTTTAAAATTGTAATAAAATGTATTTATTCGAAATGTATTCATACATGTAGTAGTAGTCCTTGTAACGTCAACGAGTGGCCGCTATAAAATTTAATTTAAGGTGATGTTGGTTTTAGTACATTTTTGGCGTTCCAGTACTTTTAAATTAATAATACTATTAATATAATTAATTATTAATACGCAATTCATTTATTGCCACTTATTGTCTAAATCATCGTACAAATGTTTTCATTATAAAAATAATACCTAATTATTATCATCATTATTTTTGTTCCAAATCATACCTTATTTATTGACTACGTACAGTCAACAAATTACGTGCTATTTTGTTTATAAATAAATAGGCACGGACACGAACGGACAAGGGGAAATTTTATTTCCAAATAGACAAAAACTGATAATGTCTCGTCTTGCACAAAGGCAGTGGAATAGAATGTAATCGATGATTACAAATATCAGTACTTTTTTTACCGATATATAACCCTCGTTGTTACGCCACAAGATAAATAAAATTAAAAGATTGCCTCATTGGTCGCGAGTGATTGTAAGCGCGAATGCCGATTAGGAGGACCTGGGTTCAAATCCCACCCCATACACATATAGGTATATATACACATATATATACAGATATACACACACACACACACACACACGCACGCACGCACGCACGCACGTCTGCACG
>DWMG01005320.1:0-10283 GCA_018244855.1 Elbella merops | reverse complement strand
ATATTGCAATGGGCTTACTTCCACAGAAATGAAAAAGCATTTCCGATCCATGTCCTGCTAACAGTACTGAAATTAAATGTAGTGTCAGAAAGTATCAACATTAGTATGAATCATCTTGTAATTAAGTAAAACTGCACAAGGAGTATCTCATCTTTACTGACCTGACATCTGCATACTACATTCATCACTAACTTCAGACAAACACAGGTTTCACACATGATTACCATATGAAAAAATTTATGTTAACATATATTGTTCATTTTTTTTTTTCGAATGAATGAATAATTAGATTAATAATTTAAAATTAACAAGTGGATGCATGAAGTCCTCTTTGCCAAGTCTGGTGACAGCGACCTGGACTATGTTATTATATTTCTATAATTACTACTACTTTATTTATATAAGTATCAAAAGTTAGGAATTAATAATAGAATTGTAAACTCAAGGCTGATTGGTATGCCTTTGTATGTCATGAAATAAAAAACAAGCAATGCACCAGAACAAAAAACACAGATTATAATATAGAAATCAACAGGCAAGCAATATTGTACTAAAACAATATAACAGGCAAAACATGAAACTTGCTTGAAATATCCCATCGCTGGTAATTCAAATTATCTGTAATAACAAACATATTTAGCAGACATATGACAATATAAAGTTTCTTATTAACCCGAAGCTTTGTGATACTAGCACACAAAGCAATGTTTGGTTTAAAAACATATTTAAAAAGCAATATATAAATGTTAGATGTTGATAACTTGAGTAATAATTATCATATTATGATAAATCATTCATTACCATTATTTCTACCATGATTTTGTAGAATGCTTTGGAATGAAAATGTATGATACTTTTCATTCCAAAGTGTTTATAAATTCAATGCATTCATACTTAAAGCTGAATACTTTCATATTAAAGAAAAAATTCTAATGAAATTGGTAGACATACTGTTAATCCAGAAGGTATAATATGAAATCATTATAGCAATGCAGAAGATAAGTGAACAATTATTAAATTGCAGAAATAACTTAGTCTTCACATTCCATATGAGATATTAGAATTTTAAGGTATTTTTTTTTTTTTATAGAATAGGGGGCAAACGAGCAAACAGGTCACCTGGTGGTAAGTGACATGTGGATTGTAAAAAGTATGACAAAATATAAATGTATCATGTTTATGCAACTCATGTTTTGCAATGGAATCTTATGGACTTGACTAGTCATATTAACCATCAGCATTGCACACAGTTTCAAGTACACAGTAACTGATTAAAAAAAACAGTTTATTACTTTAGTAATATAATAAATTTAGCACTTCATTACTACTTAATCTGTATATAGTATAAAATGAAGTCACTGCCATTGTCTGTACTGTTAGATCTTACAAATAATGCAACAGATATTAATGTACCTTTTATCAACAGATAGAGTGATTTCAGGGGAAGGTTTATATGTACATATAATACATGGATATAGTACAGAAAAGCTGAGAGTATCAAAATTTGTAATTTGATGTTGTAAAAAACCCATTTTTTACAATATTACATAGTCTACAAAATATGTTTGAATGTTATGTCTATCTCTGTAACCAATTTTATCTTTCTCATGTTATGGAAAATTAGTAGGTTATTGACTGACTTACTTTAGTTCTGTTGTGTATGTAGTGTAGATCTAAATGGCCCTTTACAGGATACCATTAAAATGAATATTTTAACAGATATCAAAGATATAAAATGAGAGGGCAGAGCAACAGATTGTTAGGTGGTATGGTCAGCTAGTCTAGGTATAATATCTGGGGTTAGCGGGTAGTTGACAATGAATTTAAAGTGACTACAGACTGATGCTCCTTATTTACTATAATATAAATAAAACATTATAGATTCCACATAGGACAGAAAGAAATATAATAAAAGTATAACATAACATCACGCCTGTAATCCCCGAAGAGATATGCAGAGGAATGCAGAACACTACCACATTTCGCCAGTTACATTTACATCCCACTATAGAATAGGTGGTGAGCCTATTGCCATGCATCGTACACATATCCAGACTCCAAACCACTACTAGAAAATCTAAATTAGAAAATTTTGTAGTGTTCAACCCGGGAATCGAACTCGGGACCTTCCGATCGGCAGTCGCACTTGCAACCAACATGACTAACGAGGCAGTTATAAATTGTCATAATAGATATATAGGTATTTCCGAAAAATTCCTTAGTTCATATGAAAAGCTAACATGATATCATATTTGTAATCATTGAGAAAAAAGCACCTTTACTGAATAATCTATAACTTTTTTGTATTATTGAGTGCTATATTACCTTAGTAATCTTCTTATGATTGTGTATATGAGTAGCAACACATAGTGGGCCCAAATGTAGCATGATATACGCAAGCCTGGCATAACAAACAACAATGTATTTCAACTGGCGACAGAGGTGATCTACAAAATGAATCTTACATATTTAAAAGCTTCAGATGATAATGTAGATTTATATATCTATATATAATAATTATAAGACAGTTATTGCACAATGTATAAGTATTAGCATGATTTCATGAATGTTAGGTGTATTAATAGATGTAATTAGTGAATATAATACCTGGATTCTGTCCTTTCCACTAATTCACTACCCATTTGCCCGGACATGGAGTAATGAAAATTTATCGTTGTATTATGTTAACTTTTTTAAATGTTATTTTTCCTGTGCATATTACTCGGTCCCAGTTTAAACACTACTTGTTAATTTCTACGTAGTATGTATATATAACGTCGAGATAAATCGGCATTACGATGGGCAATTTGCCAAACGTCAAACACTATTTATCACTGTCAACGTCAGCTGGGTTGCCAGTGCTGTCAGGCATTAGACAGAATGTCAAAAAAGTGCGTCATAGATATATATATTATCTCTTTGTTAAAAGTATTTATTGGTTTGAGAAAAACAATAATTATTCCTAATTATTTTCTATATGATTTTCTATTGCTTAGATTATTTATATAAACCACTAATTGTATAGAGTTCATTTTGCTTTGATTTTAGGGCTCAATTCTTACTACACCAGAGCCGTAGCGACGCATTACTTCTGATTTAGTAGCATATTAAGTTCTATCTCCAGTAATCAACGTGCAAATTTGTATACAAAATATGTAAATGTTTGTAAAGACGGGCGTCAATGCGCACATTCGCTTGTCTACCTCAAAGAAAATGTTTGACTATATTGCCAATTTTCTGTACACAAATTTGTATATTCCTTACTGGAGGCAAAACTCAATATGCCGTTAATGCAAATGTATGTATCGCGACGCGTCGTTTCGACTGTGCTTTAATGGGAACTGGACCTATGTTGTGGTTATACTTTTACAAATTGTAGTTGCCGTAGCAACGAAAGTCACTACCTTATTAAAAGAAGCAAAAACAACCTCATTACTGTAAAAAAATGCAAGTAACATCTGTCCAACCAGTATTTAAACTTGAGTTAAACCACAAAGTAACTCCTGGGATCGTAACGATAGCAAAGTACGATGGAACTCATCCTTGTCTTACGGCATCAGCAGGATATGATAAAGTACGATAAATTATCTTTTTGATACAAATTTTAAAATTGTTCTATTTGGACTAATCATCAGCTGTTAACTATCACCATAATGTTACTCATCATTTAAAAACAACAGCAAAAATATAAAAAATCCAATAATGCTATATTGGTAAATACAAACCACAATGCAATAGAAACTTGTTCTAATTTTTTCATAAAAAATGACATCCGCAATTTATTCACACAGAATAATATAAAATATGTAAAATAAAATATATTAATAATACAAATAAGATAATAATGGAGGGTCTATTGACACAAAACGCTTAATGAAAATGAACATAGTTTTGTTTAAAGTGGCAAGTACCAAAAAAACGGGCGAGATGATGAAGAGTGAAGACATCAATCTACCCTGAACAAGACTACAGGAATACGAATATTATTGAATGTTATTTAAGTATAAACTGTAAATAATGTTATTATTTAGTAAATTAGTGACAGATTGTATAATATTTTTTCAGATCATCATTCATCACCCTCATGGTGGAATTGTTAGTGGTCGAGCCCAAAGGTCACAAGCACATGGCGAGGTTTCAGAGCTGAATCTTAGTCAAGCTGTAATAGCACTGGCAGCTGGTCCTTTGAAACCGGATATTGGACGAGATATGTTACTAATTGGTTCTCCTACGCAAATCTTAGGTGCGTTTCTAAATATAAGGCTGAAAATTATTTAGAAATAGTACTTTGGCTTTCAAATCCAGTATCATTTTTACGTTTTCGAAAAGTAAAATATTAATTAAATGCTTAGATTTAATATTATTAAATATTAATTGTAATGATAATTTGGATTTTAATTAAATAATCTATTTGCTTGGCTCACCTATCCGAAGTCTTTTGCACGGGGTCCTCCCGATTGCGTTGGAGACTAAACTAATCGGACTCTCTCGATAAACATTAAGATGGATATATGTTAATCATTTTCGGAAATTCTCCAAAATTACACTTGCCTGAAAAATTAAAACTCCATATATTTCTTTAAGGGTTACTTACCTATATAAGTTTAAATTAAATAATGCCTAGTCACGATGATCTCAAAACTGTCATTATCTTCAATCTGTTTCGTTTCACTGTTGGCTTCGATCTTCTCTCAGAATAAGAAGGGTTTAGGCCATAGTATGCCATGCTGCTGCGCTCGATTGGCAGGTTTCACAAGCCTTAGAGAACATAATGAACTACTATAAGATCTGCAATCTGATTATAGCAAGAAGCATTTAATCTAAAAGCACATATATTATCTAAAGGGATAGAAATGCCCACCAAGCTTGAAACTCAGGACCTTTGGTTTAGGAGGCTAGTTAATTAGCCGTTGCTTTTTTTTCCTAGAATGATAAAAGGGTTAATGTTGTATTCATTTGTTTTTAATCTTCTCCTTTCTTTTCATGGTTGCAGCGTATGACGTCCACGATAACTCAGATCTCTTTTTTAAGGAGGCTCAAGATGGAGTCAACGTTATAATTACAGGAATTTTCAGTAAACATAATGAAATGTTAGCAATTATTGGCGGAAACAGTTCAGTGCAAGGTTTGAATTGGGAAGGCAACGAAATATTCTGGAACGTGGTTAGCGGGAAAGTGTGCGCCATGATTACGTTTGATTTTGATAAAGATGGCGAGAATGAGGTAAGATAACATACTTAAAACCATCAAGAAATGCAAGTATTGGCATATAATTTAGAATAATCTATAATAAAAAGTTTACAATGAGTACTTCTTTAAAAACAAATTAATAGCAATAGATAATCCACAGCAATCATTCGAACATAGAACAGTAAAAGGTAGAGAGTAAGTGAGAGAATATGAAAGTTCATATAAAACCGTTAAGAATTGTTGAGCATTACTATAAAAGCTATATATGAAATTTTCCAGTTACTAATTGGTTGTGACGATTCCTATATAAGAGTGCTCAAAAACAACCAATTCCTGATAGAACTTGCTGAAACGGGTTCCATTATATGCCTGTCTCAAATTAACGAAGTCAGGTTTGCGTACGGCTTGGCGAACGGGACTATAGGTGTGTACGAAGAGGGGATACGTCTATGGAGGGTTAAGGTACGGGTTATCGATTGTCACCATCGCCTTTTCTCAGTCCATTATTGAGCACAGACTTCCCTTATCAGGGTCATTGCGCCCTATCCTAGGCTTGGCGCTTTCAGCACCTGCACCCATTCGCATTCCCACCTAGTCGAAGGACGTCTTAGATAGGGTTTTAGAGTGATACACATTTGAGAGAATATACTTTTATTTTTAAAAGATATATTATTGTTAAAGAGACTTAAATGTTGTGAGATAACTATTGGACGTAAATTTTAAGACACTTTCATGGACTCATTCGTTTAGATTATTTAATATGTTAACATTTAAACAAAGTTTCTTCATATTCAGTCCAAACAGAACGCAATTGCTCTGCAATGGTCTGGCGAGAGCTTGGCGTGTTGCTGGACTAACGGTCGTGTGGACTGGAGGGACGCTGCTGGTCGGGTCATCAGACGAGTGCAGCTGAGGTCTGGTGCCGCCGTTATGTTACTGGCAGACTACCGCTCGACTGGTGTACCAGATCTCGTTGTGGTCTCCGATCGAGGCGAAGGTTCCTGTACTTTTTAATAGCAATAACTTCGCATTTGGCTATAACCTCATCCAATGGCAAGCGAGATATACCTTGGAAAGTAGTATGCTTGCCTAGAAAATAAATTAACACAATACACTGTGAATTATTTTGATATTAAGATACTTTCTATAAATTTATTTATTAAAATAAAAAAAAAGATAATAATAATCGCCCCATGTCCACTTGCTGGAGTTGGCCATAGTCTGCCACGCTGGCCAAGTGCGGGTTGGCAGACACCTCACACCTTAGAATTTTGTTTATTACAAATTCTAAAGTGTGTAGGTTGCCTCACGATATTTTCCTTCACCGTTAGCAAGTGATATTTAAATTTAAAACATACTTTTGTAAAGAGGTGCGCGCCATGGATTTGAACTCAGCACCCCCGGAGTGAGGGGCTGGGTTCTTAACCACTGGGCTATGACTGCCGCTTCAAATTTATTACCTAATAAATACTTAAAGATAACTTTAAAAATTGAATGATTTGAGGTATAAAGAGACATAAAAAAATGGCAAATATCCGGTAGATTGGAAATGGTTTAATGTAGTAATTTTTGATATTAAATTACACTTTGGTGTTATACAATCTCAACTGAATTAAATACATATAAGCTTAAGATAATTAAAAATTCTTGAACAGTATGATATGGTTCAAACAACCTTTTTAAAAAAAACACTTTTTCAACTATGCCATTAAGATCAAAAACTATGTTCTAAAGGATATTGAGGAGAATATGAAATAATCGTATTCTTCTCCTACCTTTATGTGTCGAAATATACACAGAATATGGGACCCATGTCCAATACTGAACCGATAAAAGAGTTGATGATGATAACATGGGTTGTTATAGTTTTAGGCTATTCTCCACATCAAGAAAACAGTGGAGTGGAGTGTTCAAAGAAGCTGCCATCTGAGGAGGACCGTCTGGCTATAACAGAGCTGTTGAACAAGAAGCAAGCGTTGATGGTAGAACTGCAGCATTATGAAGCAAACGCTGCAAGTGGGAATACGAGCTTAGAAATTGGCGAGCGTCCAGCAACAGCTATGCCCACCAACACTCGCTTGCATATCGCCATCACGAGTGATTCTGAAGAGGTGAGACACTGAAGGGTTAGCACGCTGAAGTAGCAATGGGCTAGTCATATCTGCCAAAGAATGGACAATCGGTAGATTAAGCGAATTCTAGAGTTGAGACCGCGTCTTGGCAAACATAGTGTAGGACGCCCATTGCTCGGTGGGAAGACGATCTGCGAAAAGCTGCAGGCAGATGCTGGATGCGACAAGCCGAAAACAGGGCGCGATGGCGATCGTTAGGGGAGGCCTACGTCCAACAGTGGATTGAGGTAGGCTGATGTTGTTGTTGTCTTATTGTTGAGACACTGAAGTTAGGATCATGTCTGTACACAATATATATTTTAACAAAAAACATATTAGACAATTAAGAAGTGGTAACGTACAGTTCTAGAATCAAGTCTCTTACTCCAGGAGTTGTCCTTTTTTAGTTAGGAGGTTAATATCGGGTTAATATAATTTACTTACGCAATATCACGCCTGTAATCTCCGAAGGCGTAAGCAGAGCAGTGTAATACACTTCCACGTTTCACCAGGTACGTTTACGTTCCGCAATAGAATAGGTGGTGAGCCTAACTTAGTTAAATAAGTAAAATTTACTTCATTATCATCATCATTATCAGCCTCTAGATGTGCACTGCTGCACATAGGCCTCCCCTAATAGGAGCCACTTCTTCCGGTCCTGGACTTTCCGAATCCAGCAGCTTCGCGCTGTCTCTTCAAGCCATCACACGATCTGGTAGGGAGCGACCTACGCTGTTTACGTCTCGGTAAAAGGTGCGTAGATTGCCCATCTACCAGATGGTCTGAAAATGTACTTAAATAACTAAAAACGTAACTTCACGCCTGTAATCCCCGAAGAGGTAGGAAAGGAATGCAGAACATTCCTACGTTTCACCGGTTACGTTTACGTCCCACTATGGAATAGGTGGTGAGGCTATTGCCATGTATCGGGCACATATCCAGACTTCGAACCACTACTATAAAATCTTAATTAAAAAATTATGTAGTGTTCAACCCGGGAATCGAACCCAGGACCTCCCGATCGGCAGTCGCACATGCAACCAACACGACCAACGAGGCAACTTAAATAGGTAATACTTTGTGTTAGGGCTGTTTAGATCTCGCAGTGTCCACCAACAATGAAACTATAGTGCGAGCGGCGCTGGTACTGGCGGAGGGCGTGTTTGAGAGTGGGGAGACATTGGCTCGCCATCCGCCGGTCTCACACCTTCGCTCTCTACTCCACGTACCACTGAAACCTCCTAGAGATGTACCAATCGACGTGCATATCAAGGTTTGAATGAATTTAGGACCTATTTCGTTTACAATTAAAGTGGCCTATTTAAAATGCTGGAAAATCAATGGTATTAATTTTGTTCGGTATATTACTATCATATAAATATGTAAATCTGTTACATCCGGCCTAGAATAGGATTTAAATATTACCAATAACCAATTGCAACTTCTTTTGAGATCGGAGTTGTTATCAAATTTAAGACCAGTACATGTTTCAAACCGAGGCAATAGCTTTGGTTGGTCCGAAAAATGGCGCAGGTGTTGTAAAAATCGAATGTCTAGAAAGTTCTATTAGCATTATATTGCAGAGTAAAAATCTATTTTTTATTTTCTGATTTATGACTATGACTTCTCAGTAGTCATTTTGTGTGAAAAAGTAGCAATTAGGCTCCATAGAAATTTCATTTTAAACAATTATATATCCATTTGTATTATAGGAAACAGATGATCTACATACATACATATTTCACGCAAATTAACTGGATTGATTTGTTAATCATCAAGTTAAGAAATTATGATTTATTTTAGGCATTAGTTGGATATTCAGATAGTGAGCAATTCCATATTTTTGAGCTCACAAAGCATTTACCAAGGTTTGCGATGTACACTCCAGTACCACCAGGATTGACCCGACCCAAAGCTGGCAATTATGTCATGTTCAAGATAACAGAAAGAATTCAGCGAATCTGCATATGGATTAATCAAAACTTTCTCGTGGAGGAAGAAATGGGGTTGGAGCATGAGGATACTAAAGAATTGAACATTAGTTTTTCATGTCTTCGGGATAAATCCGAGTTGGACATGTTTTTTGGAGCCGATGGACAAGTGAAGTTTTTTACACCAGATATCAGATTAGCTGGGGACCTGGTGCAGAGTTTGGCGATTTATTTGAATCTCTCTGACTTACAGGTTTGTACTGTTTGATGGATTTTACTGTCATATTGTTATAAATTTTTAATAATGAGTCAGGGGAGATTCGGAGTCATAATATTTATTAATTTTTTATTCATGCTTCAGTAAGAAAAAAATTATTAGAAATTCTGTGGATAAAATTTATTACAAAATCTGTAAATAATGGATATAAAAGAGATGTCCTTATTACTACGAAAAAGAACTATTCCCAGCCACTTTAAGGTATAAAATATGACATTATAATTATAGGAGTGTATTGAGAGAAAATACTTGGTAGTTAATGTTGTTGGAATAAAAGTAATTTTTTTAAGTCATCATCATCATTGTTGCATTCATTTGCTCTACTGTTGGCTGAGGGGTCAACTCAGAACTACGAAGGTTAAAGCGAAATCAAGAGCCCTACATGCAGGCAGGCAAACTTCGCACAACACTCCAATTGTATAGTAAAATCATTTATGGTTTTTCTCATGATGCTCACATTGCTTAACTATGTAGTTAGTTTTGTGTCAAAATTTTTAACTCCACATATGAATATTGACTTTACTTTGAATATATATTACATCAAACTTAGATATAAATCAATAACACCCAGACAGATAATGTCAACAAATGTAATTTCATCTTGAGGTTTATACTTTATTTAATTTTTTTTTTTAAACAATTTGTCGGATACGGTATTTCCGAACCGATACGACATTCAAACCTTTAAGAAAAGAGTGTATACCTTCCTTAAAGGCTGGCAACGCACTTGCTGACCCCTGGGTTGCAGGTGTCCATGGGCGACGGCAGTCACTT